>VZUA01088603.1:0-11957 GCA_013401035.1 Horornis vulcanius
CCCTTCTCTTTGCCCTTCATCTTGCCCAGTATTGTAAAGTAAATGCCAGAATGTACAACTCCAGTTTGAGATTAAATGCCACCCTCATTGCAAATGAGAAAGATCAGCTTTTTTCATTGGAAATATCCAGAGAAAAGTATTCTTGTTTGTTTTCTGTTCTTGCTAATACTTAACAACCAATCCTTGTTTCTGTTCTTTATTCATGGCAAATTGTCCAGCAAAAGAATAAAGGTTAGTGTATGCCATCCATTCTATTCATATATTGAGATCTTTACACTTGAAAAGACCAGAAAGGTTCAAGTTTGCCCTGTGCAATCAGAGGGCTCATAATAAGCTCCTGCTGAAAGTCAAAACCATGTTAGCTTAGCATAAGTGACTTCGTATCTGAGATACACCGTCTGTGGTTGGCTCAGTGTGGATAGGAAACACCCTTTGGCCAAGGGTGTCTGTCTGTTCCTGTACTATGGAAGACCTAAATCATCCCACGATCTTATAAAATGCAAAGGATACTTCAGCCCCACACAGTTGCTTTTCATACTACAGCCAGGTGATTAGGTCTCTTGTTTAGGTAAAGGAACTAGATTCTAACTATTGGAGGGTTTAAAGTCACTAGTACAATTGGATGGAAGTCAGTGGATTTTTATTTAATTGTTGGCACAAGTTTCTGAGTAAATGTAGCTGTGACTGAATTGAGATTAATATTTTGTGTTGAATTTAATGTTATTTGAGAAAACAACTTGTCCTGAGAGCCTTTCCACTGCTACCCCAGCTGAGATTCCCAAGCAAGGTGGGAATCCCCATCCCAGTGGAGCTTGGTCAGAGCTTCAGGGGTAATTCAGACAGGATGGCTTTGCCATGTGTGGACAGAAAACTCTGCTGTGAGGAATGTGCAAAAGGAAATGTCATGTCAAATGAAGGAATGTCTTTAGAGCTGGATGTCAGATTAAGAGGATGGCTTTGGAGGTTGGGACCTTAAGTCTGCCCCGGGCTTGTCTTAGGTACCAGCATCTGCCATGTGATCTGTCCTTGGAGCCTGGATATGTTTGGGCGTTTGGCCCTTAGAACTCCTCAGTTACAACATACGGCACTTTTGGCCTGTGATTAGCCAGCCAATCCATATGGTGACATTACTGCTTCCTGGATGGGTGCCAAAGCTTGATACATGGGGAAATGATGACTAAACCAGGACAATCTCTCTGGAGCATGGCATACGTCAAACAGCCCAGGGCCAAAACATGAGCAAACTGGTCAGGCAGGGTAGAGAAATGACGAGGGATTGACAGAAAGTGGGAGGTAATTGCTCAAAAAACTAAGGGATGGCAATAAGCAGGAGAATTAGAAATGGCTAAGAAGAAACAAGCCTGTTCCCAAACCTTTGCTTGCTTTCAGAACTGAATGTCATAAAGAAGTATTTAAAGCTCTGAAAATGTGAGTAGTTGTTTTCCTTTGTTACTGCTTTTTGCCAAGAGGAAACTAAGGGAGTCTAATCCACTTCTCCTTGGCATGCCCTTGAATCCTTACTCAAGAACAACCCATGTGAAATAACTGGGATAATATTAGTGAAAAATTGATCTAAGACTCTCTTTTCATAGCCTGAGAAAACACACTGGCCTTCACAAACCACAGAAGGGCTGTGGAGCCTGTCCTTATGAGATTTCCAGGTTAGTTCTGTGGAGATATCTGTGCCTTTCCAGGATGCTTATTTGTGTCAGACACCTCCACCAAATCTTTCATATGTAACCATGTGTGTTTGACTTTAAAGTCAATCAACTGAAGCACTGCTCTAAGTCTATGTCTAGAAGCCTGTGCTGTTGTGAATGCTGACATGTGACATCTAGTGATGGAGATAGTCGAGGGATCATGAGAGCCCTGTGTTGGAGCTTCAGAAAAACCCATATGCAAGGAGGAGAGAATTCTGAGGGACAGACTGGAACGATTGTAAATATTTTGCTTTTAGAAAACGAAGATTGTCTTTTCCAAATGGAGACAGCTGGTAGGTACATAAGAGTTGTGTAGCGACAGCAGCATTTTCTTGGAACGTTCTCAATTGGATGACATGAGCTTCTCTGTTCACTTAAGGAGCATCACTGCTGCAACTGTGTCCCAGAGAAAGGTTCTTTCCTTGCAGTTTCATCCTTTGATAGCTATAATGAGCCACTGGGTTCTCCTGGATTACATACACATCAGTATGTGAAATTCCCAGAAGTTTCTGAACAGAGCACTCACTGGTGGCAGGTCAGAGTTGCTTTGCTAGGCAGATGTGAATTCTTTGCACAATTTGCAGAGTTTTCAAATATTTCGCTCCTTAATTAACTAGACTCAGACTTAATTAAGTAGATATAAACATATCTGAGATCAATTACCTATAGATCTGTCCAGCCACTTATTGGAACTTTCCTATAAGATAAATCTATATTGCAAATGCCACTCAGTTAAATATTTATGCAGAGATCAGGAGAGGGACAGTCCAAATATTCTCCTGTGGGGCTCCTCTCTTGCCTTCCCTTGTTGTTCTTGTCTTTACATAACTCAATTATATTCCTCTCATTAAAAAAGGTAAAATATATTTTTCAGTGGTTTTTAAGGTTTCTGGTAACATTTTGCTTGAGGAATGGGAAGGGAGGGGAAAAGCTGGAACAGGAGCATAGAGGGAAGGGCTGGAGATCTGCATGATTTACAACAAGGAAGCAGTTTTCCCAAGGAAGAACACAGGACAGGAGATGAAGGACAGCCAAGGAGACCTTTGGAGGACATCTGTGTAACTGTGAGCCTGCAGTTCACTCGGTGCCTTTCAATGTAAGTTATTTCCACTCCTCAGCAGCAAACCAGTGAAGCCACTGTGGATTCACATAGCTTTAGTTGCAAAAGTGTAGCCTGCAAACGATTGACCATCCAAGCTGAGAATCCGGACCCCGAAGTGTAAGTCCTACAATCTGAATTTATAAATGCAGGAAAAGAATGTGTTTAACAGCAGTGATCAAGTCAGTTACAAAGTCATGTAAGACCATGACCCTCCTGCTTCTTCGAGTCAGATGCTTTTCTCTAGGCCGTGTTATCTCTTGTAATGCAAGCAGGCTGGATTAATTAGGGCTATGTTTTCTCTATTGTGACTTCAGGGAGGTTATAAGAAGGATGAATTTGTCCCTGAGGACAGGCCCAATTCGTAAATGTAATGTCCTTGTCTGTTTCATTGTGCCATGACTCTAGAGCTGGCTCAAGGTTTCTCAGCAGTGCAGGCAAAACTAATTCTACTGCTTCAAAAATGAGGGCAAACTTTCCTGAAAATTATGCATTTAGTTTGTGACTACAGCAAAGGGCAATTCTGAGAAGGTGAGAGGGCAGAGACCTAAGGTACAACAGTGAAGATCTTTGGCTGTTTGGGGATTATTTTGAGCCTTGGTTAGAGAAAATCAAAAAGATGGGGAAATGAAAGGTAGGAAAGGATCCCTGGGATGCTCAGGACGGATGGAAAAGAAGGGTTGAGAGGGATCAGTGAAAGGGCTGGAAGAGATGGTCAAGGGAGGTATTCAGCAGCTGTTGGAGGAAAGCTTTTCCCTTTCCTAACACCTTACTGATTCTTTCCTCCTCCTCAGTTCGATCTCTGCCGGCATATAAGGAGGCTGCGAGTGCCCCAGCAGGAGGTCGTGGACACTTTGCTCTTTGAGCAGCAGAGCCGAAGTAGCCAGTTTCCTGGAACATTACTTGAGGCTTGCATTGGATTGTATGCTATCTAATAAGAAGTAAGTGCTGATCTCTTTTTCCCTCTGTGGAGAATCATAATATCTCTTTCCCAGGAGGATCTTCACTATCTAATAAGGGTTGCATTCACATTGCAGCCTTCACCTCCACAGGGCCACTGATGGGGTTTTTCTCCTCTAGCCAGCTGCCAAATTTCATAAAATGTGTTGGAATTTAATATCTTGAAGACCTCCTATTGTCTGTCAATTTTTTTTTGAAACTGGCCAACAGGTTCAAAAGTTACTGGTGAGGGAGAAGCACAGCTGAGAGCAGATAGACAGGTGAAGAGACACACACATGAGAGTGATACTGCAGCACTACTTCTTTGGAAAACTGAACTAAAACGAATGGATAGACACTCTGGCCAATGCTGCTGCTCTCTGCTGTGTGACAACTGCAACCGTAATACCCCCAAGCATCAGCAGGATGAGTCTACATCCTTCTGCCATGTTGAGAAATATGATCTTTTCCTTGCAAAAACCAAAGAGCACTTGGTTCTGGGCAAACCTGTCCATATGGCTTAAAGCTCTTTTTTACTGAATGTTCAATTTCAGATTTTGTATGGGCCATCCTTCTCTGTGCAAAATTACTGTTGCTGGTACATGAGGACATGTCTTGAGCAAAAAAATGGTCTTCAGGGCCCAACCAATCATACCTGCACCTTGCAAGGTGAGATGTGAACTTTACACTCACGTGCTTTCTTCAGTACATCTTGGCACCTGACAGACTGTAGTCCCAGCACAGGTTACTCTTCCTGGGTCTCATCATGAGCATGATGTATCTCACAAGCTAGGATGAGGTGGGATCCTGTATTCAACACTCTCCTTACCAGCATGGTTCACATGCTGTGGGAGAAAATATGCAATTACTCAGCAGAGAATGTAATAGCAGGCATGCTCCTGCAAGCTGAGATGTTTGTGGAGATTTCTCAGTATCCCTGCCCTTTCCTGCATGTTGGTGACACCAAAGAGTAGGGCTGGGTAAATAACTGTACTTTTTGTTTGTCTTCCAAAGACACTTTATCTGATATTGAATAGCTGGAGGTGACTTTCTCACATGGGGCATCTCACTCTGCATAGCACATTGAAAAGCTCCCCAGCAATGGGACAAACAAAATAGACTTCCAGTTCAGAAGTGATGATATGTACCCAGAGATGAGTATTTACAACCTAGTCCTGAACAGGTATTCAGAGCAAGAAGCAAAGTCAGCAGGGGACTGAGAACACCTTTTCCCTCGAACCTGCTGCAGCATGGAAGTGTGTGCACTCTCCCAGCAGGAAAAAGATGTGGATTTATAGCCTTTAAGATAATGGAGCAATCCACATTGATGTTGCCCATATTTGATCAAGTATTGGAAACTCACTGGGTAAAAGGGCACAGTGTCTACCTCTTCCTTCTTTTTTTTTTTTTCTTCCTTTTGTTTTTCACAGATCTAGTCTGCTCTGTCCTTCTTTTCTTCCTCTTCAGTTTTGCTCACTTTACCATTAAGCAGCAGCAACAAGGCAGCACCAGCAGCAAAGCTTCTCGCTTAAAGCACTGCATCTTGAGCTGGTGCAGGCTTGTTGCAGAATCAGTTGAAGCTGTGCTTATATTGCAGTGGGTTATTTGGGTGTTCCTAATCTTGCCCCAAGACCCAGCTGCTTCTGTATGGGTCTGACTGCAAGTTGTGCTAGTCAATAGGATTTCAGGTTGGATTTCCAATGAAATAGGCACTTCAGTGAGTGCAGCTCTGGCATCCTCAAGCAGCATTTTCAGGGTTTCTTTTTGTGGAGATTTCTGGGCTGAAGTTTGGCATTATAATTTTAATACAATCCTTATATTTTTATCCCAGGCAGTGGCACTGGGAATATTTTAATGAATCATAGAAATATTTAATCCTTTAGGATCCCGCTAAGTTCTTTGCCTTAATAATTATCTTGTGGGTTAGCTCAGTCAGTACAAAACTGTAAGACAAGAAAAACATCCCTGGATCTATGCTGGAGTCAAATAACTCAGCAGTGCATTTGAATGCAATGGGAAGTGGAAGTTTAGGATCAGATTAGCAGGCCAATGAACTCTCCCCAGTGGCCAATGAGCTGTGCAATTCATGATGCTTCTCTACTCGTGCTTTTGTCAGAGGTTATGAATCAGAAGCATTTTTGACAGCACTGCACAATTTCTGCATTCACAACCCAGAAAGTCAAAGTGAGCGAGATGGCAGCACAAAAATGAATTTGTTTTCCAAAACCCTCCAGCTCCACTCAAAGCTTCTGAGTCACTCTGGAAATCTCACTGGAGAGAAATGAGATGCTCCAGAAACTCTGGTGCTAGATGACTAAGAATGTTGGTCTTAAAAAATGTATCCTGTATTTATCAGACAGGAACCTAAAGACTTGATTCCTTGAGGGCTGCGTTTATACCTTATTTAGCATGAGACCAGTGTGCTGTTGTCACTGATTTTGGGGAGAGATGTTGAAACATGTCTTATAAAAAACCTTTGGACTCCGAGGACCAACTGGACTTCAAGGTGAGCTGTAGAATGATTCAGAGGAGGCTGAGCACACTGAGGAATGAACTGTCCTACCTAGTCTGCCCTCAGCAGTCTAAGGTTCTGTTCAGGGATCAAAGCCACTTTTTTGGTGGGGACAATCTTCCACACTTGTACACAGGTGAGCTATTTACTCTCCATACAGTGGAAAATATAGGTATTTCTGTCATAAGAGGCTTTCAGTGAATGAGTAAATGGAACTGTGATTTTACTTCCATTGTTGAAAGAGCAAGAGCATTTCTTTGGCCTCAGTGGTTCTCTTATTTATAGTTTGGGGAATGTTAACGGGGTAGGGAGTCTGACCCTTTTGGTCTGATCCCGCTTCACTGCAGGAAGGGAGAGATGAAACAGCACAGGGCTTCACTGAACTTTGCAGCATAGACCCATGTTTGGTACTCCTTACGTATCTGAAGCCCTTTTGCACCACAGTTGTATGGATATTGGAGGATGGAGGGCTGGACTTCAAATGAAATCCAGACAAAGTGATATCCCAGCTTTGTTTATTAGGAGATTTCCCTTCTTGCTTTGTGTGTATGAGTGATCTCTGGTGCCAGTGAGAGAAATTGTGCTATTTCCATCCTATTAAACCTGCAGGAAAATCCTACTTGTGAACAAATAGGTCTAAGCTAATATTTTTTCAAATCCTAGGCTGGGACTGTGGTGAACTGTACACAACAGTACAGCTCTGTCAATATTCCATCCTCAGCAAGGGTGTTTTCACTGCTCTGTGCAATTTATCTGCCTATAAAATGGGGAAACTGCTGATCTCATGCATAAGGCTATTTTGAGAGAACTCAGTGGAAGGTGCAAAAAAAAAAGTTGACCAGAATTACCCCCAGACAACTGGAGAAAGAACAATGCTAATGATGGGCCTGAGTTTCATATGATTAAAGCTAGCTTACAATAGTTGGTGAAAAGGAGCACCTCCAAGTAAACTTGTCGTGTTTTGCTTTCTAAGGTTACTTTGCACTACCACCTCTGTTAAATTTATAAATATCATGATCACGGTGACTTCCAGGGGAACAGATCCTCCAGTGAGGGTGTCCTGCCTCTGGATGGGCAACATCAAATTATTCCTTAATAAGATGCTCTCATTTAGACCAGCTGCAAACCTAGCATGTCAGTGCAAATTTCCTGTTTGCTGACAATATTGCTTTGTGAGACTTGTTGCATTTACAGTGCCTAAACCCCTCCATCTAGAGCCTGATCTCGGTTAGGTCTTGATGACTTTGGATCTGTCTTCAGCCTCTAGAGCAACTTTATTGAATTTGAGTACTTCCACTGAACACTTCACTTCATTGCAATATAAAAACACTCAGAGAGTAAAGTCACATCCCTGGAGAGTAATAAGAACATGGGGCCTGACATGGCTGCATTTTTTGAGCAATTTTCAGCAGCAGTTGGCTGAATTCTGTGTTGATGTGCATCCCTGTGGCTTCACAGAAGGGGATTTTTTTTCTCCAGTCATTTTTTATATGAGGGGTGTCTGACGCCTGCATGTATGATGTGACGTGGAAGACCCTACAGCCGAACAGCTGTGAGAAGGAGCCTCCTGTTATCTATTGTGCGTGGAGCCTACCCTGTAGGTCCGCATCAACAGCCACATATGGAGGGAACCCTTTTCATCTTCTCCTCGCTGACTGCTGAGGGCTGCTCCCGCGCGGCCGCGGAGGGCCGGGGGGCCCAGGCTGTACAGTTGTGGTTGCGAATTCCTGGGTGGGGAGGGAGCTGCAGGGCTGCATGGGGGAGGCTCGGCTGGGGCCAGGGCAGGATCTTTTCAATGGCAGCACAGAGGAGCTGGGGATGGGTTAATTAAAATGCTCGCAGATGGTTTGGGTTATGGGACACATGTGTGCGCCCAGCCGCATGACGCTCATCCCAGCCAATTAACAGCCCGGGAGAGGAACACCGGCCTGGCGTGGGAGAGGGATGCTGGCTGCACTGCTCATGGGCAGTGGGAAGGTAGGAGCTGCGTGCTGGGCACTGGCGTTGGCGGGCACCCATCAAGGTGGGCGCCAGCTGAGGGTCTGTTGGCTGTCCCCACTACAGAAGCAGGACCTTCAGTTGTAGACCGAGCCTCGAGTGCCGCTGAAGCGTGGAGCCCATGGGCCCCAGCCCATGTGTGGGAAGGGCAGCAGGCACGTCCCCCTGTGCGCTCTCTCTCAGGGTATGGCTTACTCCAGCGTGAGCTGAAGCCACAGGGAGCTGGAGGAGTGCTGTGGGTGTACAGTGCCTGCACTGCTTAGGGAGCAGTGATGCATGGCCTCTGATTTCATATGTGCTCTGGTCACATTTCGCACTGGGAAACTGGGGAGGCGCACTGGCTTTTGGCAATGCAAGCATAGTCCAGGAATGAATTTCTTGAAATAGTTTGTTTTTAAACTACAAAGGGGTATTTTAAGAAAGCTAGAACAATACAGAATGTGATTTATCCTGTCACTGAGCTCTGTGCAAACCACACAAATGTGCTTGAAATATTAATATTTCAGTGAAATTATGTCACTGGCTCTAAGATTAGCTGAGAAACAGAAACATGACAGTAAAAATTGCTCAAAAAACAGATGACAAGACAGGAAAAATAAAATCCATCCAGCTCCACCCTGCTAGATTAACAAATGAACAGTAATTCTTGATTATTTGCTAACATTTGCTGGAATGTAAATTTGCAGATGCTCAGGAGCTTGAGCAGGTTGAGAGTCAGGGAGCAGATGCTTTTGGGTACTTCAGAGCTGGCCCATGGCATTATGTGGCTCTGGGTTGAAGACAACCCAGCTCTCTCCCACCATGTTGGTGTGTGCATGTGGCTTATCACAGCAACCAGCTGGGATTGACAAGCATTGCTGCATGTTTATGCAGCTTGTGATTTGCTTGGGAGGATTATCCCTTTAACTTCAAATGTTTTCACTGTATTGCTGGCATTCAAAAATTTGGATACACNCCTCTTGGTGATAAAATTATATTTTCTGCTTAAGTTTGTTTCAGAATGGTTTTCATTCTTGGAAAGGAAACCATTTTAGTGTCAGAAATATTTAATTCTAAAAAGCTGTCTGGAGTGGCAAAGACAAATCAATCAGTGTAAGTGCAGGAAAAACCAGTCCATTAAAACCAAGAATAAAAACAAATGCTGGAAAATATTGATTGGAAACCAAGACTTAAATAGTCTAGTCAATAAGGAGCTTCCATCAAAATTTAGAAGTTTTCTAAAACTAAAATGTTTTTGTGAAAAAATAGTCTTTTTGCTAAGAGGCTAGATGTTATTATCAAAAGCTTATAAAACAGGAGAGGAAGTGATGGAGAGGTGCATTAATTATTTGAACTAAGTGAAGAACACAGTGCAAGCTAATCAAGGTTTCTCTAGTATGGTCTGTACAGTCATGGATGGCAAATTTGGCAAATTTGGTGTAACCTGTCATAGGAGCTAAGTGAAGTATTGAAAGATGCTGTGAGCATTTTGTGAACTCTCTGAGAGTTTGTAACCTTGATCACAGCCTTGTGGTGCTGCAGACATCTGGGATGGCTCCATGGGTGCTGGGATCTGTGTGACAAGGCTGAGCAGCTGGGGCAGAGTGCCCTGTAGCACTGTTTCTGCCATGCCTTGAAGCCCTGACTGCTTCAAGGCCGTGCTGCCTTGGGGATTGCTGTTCTGTTCTCCTTGGCATGAGTCATCACCATGCAGAGGTGTACAGGGTCTGCTGGGCACATCTCTCTGGCATTTTGTGTGACTGTGCTAAGGAGCAGCAGAGCCTGGCTTAAGGATCTGGACTGCCTAACCTGGTTAAAGCCCAAGCTAATACAGGCATGTGGTTTTTGATCACGGTGCACTGTGGAGGAAGTGATATATGCCTACAAAAAGCGATGATGATGACCTTTAAATCCCATTGGAAAATACAGTCAGAGCTCTTGAGGCATTGAGACAGCTAAAGAAATGTCCCTGTTACTGCTGTCAGCAGTGGTGGCAGTGACACTGGCTGCGTGGCACTGCTGTTTCACAGGGTGCTGGTCCCTCTTCCAGAAGCAGGACAAGAAGGGTCAGAGGAAGAAACTCTGATTATAAATATGGCAGAGACCTGCATGAAATTTCCTCACTTCTATTTATTCTCATAGTTTAGATTATAAAAATGTCTGAAGTACAATCATAAATGTATTGATCTGAGGAGCCAACAAAACAACAGCAACAAGGACTAAGCCAAAAAAAACCCTCCTCACAAAGTCATCTCATGAGGAAATCATGTGGGTCTGTGAGTTCATCTTGGCTGGAATACCCAGTCATGCAGATTTTGCACTGTCACAGGACACTTCTGTACAGAAGGTACTTCTGTAATTCAGCTATTTTTCTCACCATCTTAGGTTAGGAGTGGGACAGAGAGAGAAGTACATGTGTTATTCTGCTCTGCTAAGCCAAAACTAAGCACAGATGTACTGCGGCCAAGACTGTTTAGCTGAATTGACTGTTTGCCATAGCTGCTTTCAGAAAACACATAAAATCTCTGGCCTCTGTCACATGAAGAAATTTGCCAGAGGGGAGCTCTCTGTCTTGCCAGAGAGTGTTGCTTCACATGAGCAAAAGGGTACAGTAGTATGTATGGCTGCCTGCAGGGCTAGATTTTGAGGTGATGTCCGCAGCAGAGCGCAAGCTTGCTTAATTGAGTAGGCATTTGCATTGATTTAAAAATGTACACAGAATAGTCTCCTCACCCTATTAAAACATTTGTGTTTGGCTTCTTGCATGCTGAAACACAGAGTGATCAAGTGCTGCAATACCTGTCCACCCATGGCAGTCTGGAGAGAAACACAGGCTTGTGCCAATATTTTGTTTTCCTGTAGAGAACTGATGAGTTTGCTTACAGGACTGACTGAGCTGACCACCGTCAAGAGATGTTATTTGGGATTGATACTAAAAGGCTGAACTCCAGAGGGAAAGGATACAGTGAAAAAAATCCCATTTCCAGTCTAGAAAAAAGAAACTTTATACACACAAATCCACACCCAGCTCTGCCAGCCCCAGTTGAGGAAGAAAATAAAAACATTTTCAGAAGAAATTTAGCTTCTGGTAGGGAGGAGTTAATGGAAATTGACTGTCATTCACCTCATCAAAATAGAATCATGTTGGGTAGAAATTATTGGGTACAGAAAGCTTATTATTGTCATAGCTTCTCAAGGAAATGTTCCTGAAACTTCTCACCACCCTGTTCTGGGGATGTCTAGGTGCTTTCTGAAGTTGGTGGGCTGGCAGAAAGCATCAAAACATGCAGATTGTATCTTTCAGACAAAAATAAAGGAAGGGACTTTTGTTGGTCCTTTTTGTTTTCCAGTGACCCTCATTTTAATGCAGACTGGCTCATTTTGCCAAGACAAACATGATGTGTTGGCTCTGCTGCTGAGCATGGTGTTGGCTGAGGGTCACAGAGTTAGCAGGATGTTTGAAGGAAGAAAAGTACCCATCATGAGGCAGCTGGGCAGATCTTAGACACTTAACACCTGGGTCAGGAATGGCTTCCACAAAGAGACAATTTTACACACACCAATTAACCAAAACAACCTCAGGTTAAAAAAAAAAATCCCTTTTATACTGATGCAGGAGGGGTAAAAGCCTTTCCATGCTGAACTAATAAGCACAGCACACAGAAATCAGCAAAGCTAGTATTTCACCTTTTATATCTCTTTTAGATTTTGGAAAAGACTGGGTGTTTTT
>VZUA01088607.1:1744-13081 GCA_013401035.1 Horornis vulcanius
ATCTGCTGCTTAAAATAGCAGGTAGTAGTTTCTGGAGTCAAAGCAAAAAGATTAAATTGTGACATTAGAAAATCAGTCACCCACCAAATGCAAGATTCAGTTTTGCTTCTGTACTTAATCAATGGCCATGTATCACTCTGGAAAATAATGAAATGTTGGAAGGTGACTTGAAGCCAGAGGTACATTACATATATTCCTATACACAGTGTAGCACTGAAAAATGCATAACCAACTCTTAGCTTCTGGACTTCCATAATAGAATTTGCAAATAATAGACCTGAAAAAGTGAAAACCACCCCAGAAGAGTGGAAGCTACTCAGTCACAGCTTGCCATGTGCCAAAGAACATTGTAATTTCTGCCCAAGAGACATCAAATTCATCTGAATGAGCCATTACTCAGAACTTGGATTTCTCCCTCTCCTGAGCTTCATGGAGGTGCATGAAGCCAATAGCATGTTGACAGCTTTGGGTAAGGTTTCTCCAGTGGAAGTACTTGCCTCAGACATTAAAGTCACCAGTAAATTTTTGTCCTTCAGGACTATGGAAGTTGTTGGCTTTTTGAGGTCTGACCAGTACAAGAAGAGAAGTTGTAGCCTGATCCTGGTGTAATGCTGGGTAGAAGTGCAGAGTGGATGTGGTTTTTAAATGGGTCCAGATCTCTTCACGGCAGCTGCTGAGTGTGTTTATGGCTGTCAAAGGAGCATTCACCTGCCAGACTTGGGGCCAAAAATCTGCAAGATGCTGACGCGGTCTGTGCGTTTCATTGCCCTCTGGTGGTGTGTCCACCAGAGCAGGAGGCTATTGCTGTTCCCAGTTGCAAGAGTCTGTGCTGCTGGTGTAAGAGAAGCAGGTGCTACAGGAAGTGAAGAAAAATCCAGCAAGTATCAGCCAGGGCATTATTTTTTAGGAATTGCTGTCTGCTGTTGCTTTAGTTCATTGCAAAAGTTGTAAAAGAAAAACAGTGGGCTAAAGTCTGCTACCAGTTATCCCTGTGCAAATCCAGAACTTCTGCTGGAGCCAGACTCAGTAGTCTGGATTTATACCTCTGCAAAAAAAGTTGGAAAGTGGCTTGAAAATACAAGGAAACCTTTAAACCGCTTGACTGTTACAATAGCAAAGTTACGAGTTTGCCCTTGCAGCACATAGGTAGCCTCTTAGAGCACAAGGAAGAAAAGAAAATTCTCAAGTGATTATCCAAGTGCATTCAGTACTCTGTGGTCTCTGAGGCCAGTATTCAAGGGGGCTGAATCTAGAACCTCTTCTGTAATAGTCACCATCAGGATTCTGAGGCTGGGCACCTCGCCTCCAAGCTGCCACAGCCCTAAATCACTTACAGCCCTTGACACCTTACACTGGATTTGGGCAGATGAGGTCATCTGCTTCTTTCAGTTGTGCTGGTACTAGTACAGTCAACTTATATTTACAGCTGTAGATCTGCTGCCTGAGAGTGGAAGAATAGGAGCAATATCCTGTAAAACATTACTATTTCATTCTTGCTAGAAATGGTTGTGAGAGGAGAAAAAAATACTCTGAAAGGAAGTTACAGTCTAGGAATCAGATACTGTAATATTTGTTTATGTTGGTTCATTGACTTCAGTGGCTGTCTACATATATATTATGGATCATTTGCATGTCTGTGGTATTTTTATAGGTCGGGTAGAATTCAAATCTATTTAAGTGTGCTTACAGGAATAGGTCTTTACAATCCATAGCAAAAGCATGGTAGGAAGTAATCCAGAGAAACAATGGTTTTCCCATTTATGCCGGAAGTTTTTTGTTTCCCCAAGGTTATCTGTTGTCAGAAAGAAGTCCAGATCAGGAGAGGCAATGGAGAATTTTCTTTGTGGATTGTTTGTATCTCAGCTACTTTTACTTGCATTTGTCATGGAATATATTAAAGTAGTCATATTGCAGAGTCCACACAGCATGTCAGCTTTGAGACAAGTACTCTGAAATGTGCTCACAGATGATAAATTGCACACTATGTCAACTACATCTTTGTCATGAGATTCTGTTTTCTATTTATAGTTGAAATGAAACACTTGAGAAAATTCTAAACCAAAGCAATTTCACAGAAATCTCGTAAATTTTTCCTTATGTGTATATCAGTGAAAAGACCCTCCTGTGCTATCTCTTTGCTCTGTGGGATTCCAACAATCAACTTCTGAGATCAAAGTAGAATGCTCTCAAGATTGTGAAACTTATAATGTGCCCGTGTAATCTCACTGGTGTGCCTTTGGAGTATGTTCCCTTTTCAAACATTGAGGCAAAAGAGCATGTAACCAAAGCAGAGTGCAAATACATACAAAATTTGATACAGTTTTTGGGAATCAAAACCCATTATCTCCATAAGAGAAGAGATTATTTAGTTACTTTTGGCTTGTCATACTACTTTTGTTTGAAGCTCTCTGTGCAGTACTTTGCTTTTGTTTCACCCTCTTTCTAGGATGATTCTTTTTCACTTGTGCATCTTAAGCACATAATCTGCTGCAGCGGAGTTGTGGGTAGCAAAAATTGAAAAAAGACACTAGGTATACTTTGCAGCTAGAAATGCTACTCTGATTTGTTGCGATTTGTTTTTCTTCTCTGATTACTGCAGCCTACTTTAGGAAAAGTGTGTCTGGATAGCAGCAATGGTGCACCCTTTGATGGGACAAAATCTCACACTGGCCTAGACAGGGCAGGACATTCTGTAATCTGCTGAATGAATATTTAAGTTAAGCAGGCCTTGTGATAGCTCCCTCTACCTTGGGCTCCAATATCTTCATGGACAGAAAACAGAAAAAAGTTTGTCAGAGACAATCATCTAAGCAAGGATGGGTAAAGTACATGCAGGAGAGAGGAACTGGTTAGAATCCTATGTACGGGATTCAAACAAGTGCTTGCTTGAGAAAGAACTTGTATCTCTCTGCATGGTCAACTGAGCATTTGTCCAGAAGGATCCAGGATCCAGATCTCTGAACCCCACACCCTGGGAAAGCCTGGAGCAAGAGCAAGTTGCAGCTTCCTTGTAGTTGTGGAAGTGGTTTTGTATGTGATACCAATACAAGTGTTTTCGTTTCTGTAGCCTTTGTGGCTTTTCCTTACGACTTATGTGCTTCTCTAAGTATGCCTTCTAGCCAGTTGTCCCTTCTTAAATCTAAGAGGAGATTTGGCAGTTTATTCCAGATTTGTGTGTATATATAAAAATATGTATAACTGATTTGAAAAGCAGCTCTTGAACACTAGAATGACCTGTGAACCTGAAGATATTGATACTTGTTCAAAATACGTGTTCCTACTTCTGACTCAGCTCTAAAACTCTGTAGTTTTAGAAGAGAGAGGTCTTGGATTTAACTTCCCTTCTGCTCTGTAACCTTAGACATCCATTGATCAGAGTGCCATGATCTAGTTTAGATGTGTGTATGTGGGGCATTAACTGACAAAGAAACCATTGCAACATCAGCTTACCGATCTGGAAAGGTTAACAGAGCTACTGAAACTCAGTTTGACTGGAAAGGTAACTGATGGTATTTAGCAACATTTTGACAAATAGTGAGCCAATAACTTGTGCCCTGTCTTGCAAGATGCTGCAATAAGCGTCTTTCTTTAAAAATTGTCTAATGGAACAAGAGATCTTTAAAAGCTACATGCAAAAAAAATAAAAAGATAAAAAATCCTGATGTTAAGTTAATGAGATCACCAAAGAGAACATAAAATCCTTTTTCCTTGTTTGGAGTCAGTACCATAAAAACACTTTGGCCTTTTTTAATAATTTATTTTCTCTCTTCCATCTCTCCTTACTCATTTCTGGCTCTTTCCTTCTGTTCCTATTCAATACACTTGCTTTATTCACTCTTCTTTCATATTTTGGATGACCTTAGAAAGTGAGCCTCCCTCTGTGGCACATTGGGTTTGTTCATACTGCCAGTTTTCTGCCAGAATTATGTTTAATCAGGCAGCTTCCTCCTCTGCAACGGGTCTGTCCTGTTTAACTAAATCTTTTCACCCAGAGCAGCAACAGTGTTTTGCTTAACTGGTGTGTTGGCAGAGATTACTAAAGATATCTGTCTGGATGCTGGTGTGTTATGAACTTGGGTCAGCATCTTTAACTTTTGCTTTATGGCTTTGTTGTTAGCTTATTTCTTTAAAATACTTGACTGTTAAATTTGCAGTCGTGAAAAATAAGCTAACTAGCATTGGGCTCCAGAACTGTTGTGTGGGGAGGGCTACCCACTTGAAAACAAACAAGAAGTCGTACAAATATTTGGACTGATTAATTCACCAGCTTTTCTTTACAGAGTTCTATTGTGTTATTAAGCTATTCATTGACCAAGAGAATACATTGTCCATTTAGTCACTGTTTTGTATCTTGTGTCAAACAAAAGACACTGCCTCCTACAACAGTAACAGCTGAATATTTTCACTGCTCATGCAGTTTCCTCTTCTAGCTGCTGGATCATCAAAAATTCTAATCAACTCTGATCTAACGCAAAGTACTACATGGCATTCATCATCTGTTTTAGCCTTTAATGCACCATGCAGGTTTTAATCAAAGGTATGCAACCATTAGCAAAAAGAAAGACAAGAATTATGATGGTGTCCTAAGCAGAGCTCTTAAGCCAACATCACAGGCAGCCGATAAGTTCACCTCCCCCTGCTGAGTACAAATATGGAGAATAAGATGGGTTTTTTTTTTTTAAATAATTGCAGGAGAGCACCGCTGAGGTTTCAGGGCCATGACTTCTGTTGTTTTCTCTCAGTATAACTGCTAAGCCTTATTTGCTTGGGTTTCCTGAATATTGAAAACAAATGTTGGCACTGTAGCCTTAGTGTGGAGGGGCTGCTGGATCATCCACTCAATTCAGCGTGTTTCTGTGTCTTCTGCTGTTGCCAGAGGGAGCCAAGGGCCAAGGGCAGTGACTGGCAAAAGAGCCCAGAGCCTTCCTTGCAGCAGACCAGGCTTTGGATCTCTCACCTCTTCCTAAGCATCTCCTCCATTAGTCACCTTGCCTCTTTTCTTTAAATGCAGGAGTAGCAGTGTCACTGTTGGATTCTGAGTGGAATTAGATCCATGTGCTCTTCTTCCATGCAAGCAGCGAACTTAGCCTGTTTCTCCTGCATTTGGCCTCTGTTCCAGAACCCCTTGTTTCCCTGCTTGTTTAACCAGAGATATCCATTCCTAACAGAATGGCAAGCAGCCCCCTCCTGCCTTTGCCCGACTCATTACTCACAAAGCACCAGGTTTTCATTAGACTGTAAGGACACACATTCTGTATCATGTCAGGAAGTTTCCTCTCCTGCTTCCCCACTCAAACCAGCCCAGTAAATCAAAGCCAGGCAGCAACTGGCCACTAGCATGGTGTCAGGCTTTGAATCCAGATTGGCATAGAGAACAGGCCCTGGTCCGTACTGCAAAACTATGTAATTTCTGCCTAACAGAGGAAAGGATGAAAGTAGACTTTTTGGGGAGGGGAGCAGGCTGTGTACACAGTAGTGTCATCTTTCTCCTGCCACGTGAACTCATGAATGCCACCTTGCTGCAAGTAGCTCAGGCTTGGGTGGCAGACCTGACACTCCCTCATGTGTCCTGAGCAATCCTATTGGGTTTGAGGGTTTGCTCCCCTAAGAAAACTGCAGATGTTTTCTCAACCTTCCCCATTGCTCTCTTCTTCCTTGGTTCTGGTATTGGCAGAGCTGTTTCAGGTCCTGGCTTAAGAATAAATGTTTGTGACCTGTGCTAGCTTGTAGCATTTTCTTGAAGCCATGATGGCAACAGCAATGAAGCCGTGCACTGTTCTTTGGCTGTGCCCCACATAGCTGCTATGGGCAGAGTGGGGAGCTGACAATTACCCAGGGGGTCCCAATTTCAATGGAGGCTTTTGGGCTAGTGAATCCATGCAAACAGTGTGTAGGTGGAATTCCTCCTAAGGGCAGTTGACACGGGGTATGAACTTTGTGAATGATGGTCACTTTGGGATATGCAGAATTTCCCCATGCTGTTGCAAATGTAGAGTACTTTTTGTGGGCTGAAATAAAAATTTCCCCTTTATAAATCATTACCATTAGCTCGAGCTGGCTCTGGTCAGACATTAAGAATCAGCCTTTCCTATGTGTTTTTTGGGGGCTGATTCTGCTCTGGAGCTTCGTTGGCTGCGCAGCTGCCAGTGGGGGACAGGGCTCAGTAGGACTCAGTGTGCTTGCCTGCATCAGCTCCCGTGTTCAGCCTCCTGCCAGATGGAAGTCCCAGGCGTGCCTGGGCTTTCACACTAGCAGAAACCCTATGTAAATTGCTGGCTTTGATTTCCACATGGCCTTTAATGTGCAACATGTGCGTCTTTTAATGACCACCTCTGGCTAAAGCTTAATTTGGTTAAGGGTGGGAGGAATGGATGCTTTAGATCTACCTGTGCTTCCTGTGTCTGGCCTGTGCCCAGCTATGCATGGGAGCCAGAGATTTTCTACAGCACCAAACAGTGGGATTATATATCCAATTTCCTATTTAACTCGGCTAAAAAATAACAAGTTTCTGTTGTTTTAACCCAGATAAGTAATTTGCTTTATGCAATTTCCAGGCGCTGGTTCATCATTGCAGTGTATTGTTGTGGGTTCCAGAGGTGGATAATCAGCAGCACAGAGTTGTAAGGATCTGGTTCCAGGTCACAGACAAGTAATGAAAAAACAGCAGTCACTGAGGATTTGATTTACACACTGCAATGGGTATGTGATAGCCCCCTTTGCAAGGAAGAAAGTGTCCCTCTGGAGACCTCATTCTAACCAGCAGCAAACATTCGAGCTCCCTGGTGCTTCAGATGTCAATTATACCAAAGCCTCTTATTGTATAATGCAGGTCTGTTATAATAATACTGTCTGAGGCAGCAATAATGTTGAATGAATTTTCAAACAGTGGAGATGGGAGGGGGAGGTTGATCAATACAGCACTAATGATGGCCTTGTCTTTCACTGAAATAATTGTGATAGGGTTTATAGCACTTCCTTCCTATGCCATGCTGTGCAGCAGTGTTAGTTTACTACCTGCTGTTATTGCTTTTGTGTAAAAGGTGTTAAAAAGAAATGTCTGTCAAGTTTTAAGGCTGTGAGTCTTTTTTAATGCAGCAGGGTTGTTCTACCCAAGATGGTCTGAGGATAGGAGAGGTACAGCACTCACAGGGAGAAGTGAAACCTTTTATTAGACACACTGACAAATAAAGAAGCTTTTGGGCTCAGAAACCAGTAGTAAGGTCCCAATTTTTATAGCGGATTACTCATATTGTATCATAAATGTGCCATTGGAAGGACAGATTTTTTTTTCAAGTGGGCTCATTCTGCCTGCTTGGATATACAAAGGTATCTGCTTTGAGAGGAAATGTGAGTTCCCTGAACACACAAGGGTACAAAAGAAAAGCTTTCTGGCACTCTAGGAATCTTTTCCATATATGTGACCCTATTTCTCACCTGATATTTATGTGGGATTTTCTCTGTTACTCCATCATGTGTGTAGCATGCATACTAAGACCTGTTGGACCGATGGGAAGTCACATACTCGTGTGTCCCTGAATGTTGGGGGAGAAAGCAGAGAAAATCCTGTGAAGTGAGAAGATGACAGTATATTGGAAATTTAGTGTTGGGGGGCTTTGTTTTGTTTGTTTCATTGTGTTTGTCTTTGGTTTTTGTGGGTTGTTGGGGTTTTTTTGTTGTTGTTGTTATATAATAAGTTCTAACATTTTCTGCAGTATTTCATAGTTACTTTATTTCTCAATATGCTGGAATGATGAATTCCATACTTTTTTTTGGTGAAGTGAGAGAAATTGAAAGAAAATATAGCCAGAGTCTAATGATAAAGCAGAGAGGTCTGTTGAAGCTCTTCATTACAGTACTTTTCAGAACAGAAAAGACAAACTGCTTTTGCAGTGGCACAAGTCCAATCTCAAACTAGAATCAATTGCTTTGCCAACATTGAACACAAAGGATGTTCATTGTTTGCAAACTGAATTTTTCTTAGTGTGTGTGTGCAAAACCAATGATCATATTATTATTTTTTTCCTTTAGAGGCACCCCTGCAGTGAAAAAACTGCAGCTTATTCTGTGCTTCCCATCCTGGTTTGCAGGAAGGCTTCTTGCTTCACAGTGTGATTTCTTCATAATAGCTGCATGACAACAGTATGCCAATATTTTGAAAAAAACTACATCCAAAGTTATAACACGGTTGCTTATGTTAGCTACTCACTGCTGGGTTTTGTTTTCTTTTTTTCCTTGAGGAAATAAATTTGCTTTTGTTCATATTCTTGTGAGGATCACCTTGCTATGTACAACCAACCTTTTTCTATGTCTGTCTCTCCATCTATGTATATAAATTTTGATAGGAGTAGAGGGACCTTCCCAGGCCTGTCCCTTCCTGCAACAAGTAACTGCATTGTATTATGCTTAGCATCAACCATCTTAAAAATGAGGAAAGGATTTCTTGCCTTGTTATATTTATGCAATATCGACCCCAGGGTCACTTTTTTCCCTGAAGCCTATGACTTTTTTTCTTACAATATCTAAACATATTTCTGGCTGACTTCTCCCTATTGCTGTGCTAACATTGTTTTTACATTCCTTTTTCCTCCTATCATATACTTTTTCCTTGGTATATTTGCAGAGAGTATTCACATCCCTTTCCATGTCTTTTGACACTGAACCAGCATCTGAAAATATAAGTTCATTATGGGGTGGCAAAATCTCACCCAGACATTCATGTTTAAGCCAGACATTCATGTTTAATCCACACAGTGGATATGGTATCTACCTGGAGTCATCCTGACTCTGACAGCAGCATTTTGTCCCTCAGGGACTGGATCCCGACTGGAGGCCAATGATGCTGATTTTGTGAAGATCTATTTATTCATTGGCCATATCCTTCCTGCATACCATTGTCTGGGATTCCCTGATACAGAAAGCAGCTCCATCTAAGAGCACAGGCTCTATGTGATCCATGGAACACATTCCCACTTGCTAACAAGAGAGTGAAAGTAATGCAGATGCTGCATTACCTTTTGTAAGAATTAAAGCTGCCTCATTTGTGTATTTGAATCTTGCCTCTTTATGCAACACCTCCCAGTTGGCTGCCGTTTCCTCAGAAGTCTTTGCAGCTGACTGACCTGTTGTAATTATTCTGTGGTTTGTGGAGGTGTTCAATATTGGTAATTTAAGCTGTACAGCCTGTTTGTTATTGGTCATGTGGCACAGTTTTTCTTCCCTGACTGAATGAGCTTAGCAGGTCAAAATTTTCTGTTGAATCCTCACAGGAAGTTATTTGAAAACTTTCTGCAGAATATGCAGAGTTGAAGATTTGCTGGCTCTTGCACATTTACACTGGTATAACATGACCACAGAAATGCTGGTGGAAAGCTTAACGGGGGGCTGTGTATAAAGTAGCTCTAATTTGTTTTAGGGCATCCTGCAGAAAATTACTTCCAGTATTCCTGAACAATCATGCCAATACATCAGCATAAAAGCTTCCCTTGTCATTTGCTGATATGTATCTCAAGCTCACGTGCATCTCTTCTGAGAATGTTTGCTAAATATTTAACCCAGGCCTGTAATGAGAATTTCTTTGCTATGTGTTATGTATTCTCATATATTTTTCCAATATCTAGTGTTACAGGATATTCTCTGGTTCTCTTGGTAAGATGTTTCACAGTATCAGTTATGACATTTTTCAAATACAAGAAGCAGCATACATTTTGTGAAGCATTCTGCTTTGCTTCTATTTGCAGATTTTTTTGCCCTGCTTGTTCACTAATTGGCAGTGCTGAGTAATTTGTAATCTGTCTTCCCACTGAACCAGTGAGTGTTCTGTGTGTGTATGCATATGTATACAAAGTCTTAGGATTCATCTATGTGGTAACTAGAACCAAAGGAAATAACTGCATTCTAATTAATAATATTTTGATTAAGGTCTATTTCTAAACGCTAGTTTTGATGTAATTTAAGCTGATAAAAAAAATCACATTTATCTGTACTGAAATGGCTCTGAAATGTCTGTCTCATGCTAACTACTGATGAAATGTTAAGGGTGTGATTTACAAATGATTTAATTGGATTGGTTTCATTTACCATCTAAACAAGCCCTTAAATGCTGGAGTGTTTACCACCTGTTGTGACTCCTACCTTACAGAGATTTTTTGTTCACAGGCAGGAGAGTGTGCACTGTAATGAGAGAGGAAAAGGAGGGCTATGAATGTTCATCTCAGTTTATTCATGCTATTAAGCTTGGCCCTGGAAGAGTGTGAAGATTTTTCTAGAATTTATGATACATTTTAACATGTTGGTGGTGATTTCTTCTAGCTCCTGAAAAGTAGCGTGTTTACTTCTCATCAGCTGGGATAATTAATGTGGAAAAAGGTTTCTTTGTTGTTGTTCTGTTATATAATTCTAGCTGCTCTTCTGCTGTTTCTGTACAGATCTAGGTCTTGTAAAAGGTTGTGAGCAACTCTGATAAACAATCCTGAAAAATATGAAGAGTTTTTAAAAATTTACTTGGGATGTTGGTTTTTTGGTGTTGAGTCTTTGCGATATTCTGAGAGATACAAGACAGAAAGGTCCGTACTGCAGAAACCCTGTGAGATATTTTGGTGTAAGCAAAGCAGCCACCCTGCTTTTCTTATAGTCTTCTCTGCAAATGTAATAAGTTGAGCCTTCCTTAGCTAATCTCCTGCAACAGTTCTGTCTTGTTTGCCATACTGCCGAACAGATGAGTCAAAGGAGATGATCCTTCCCTTCCCTCTCCTCAGTCCTGGTGACAGCCTCCTGGACTTCTGGATCCAGTTCTGGGCTCCCCAGTGTCCAGTAAAGAGTCATGAAGATGATTAAAGTACTGGAGTATCTGACATTGGGAGAGGATGAGAGAGCTGGGGCTATTCACCTTAGACAAGAGAGAACTTGGGGCAGCTCTTTTCAAAGTGCAAAAACGATGAGGCAGTGATAAAGAAGACAGAACCAAACTCTTCTCAATAAAGCTCAGTGTAAGAACAAGGGGTAATGAGCACAAACTGAAACACAGGAAACCCCATGTAAACATAAAAGACAACTTTTGTAGTATAGAACTGAATGAATACTGGAACAAGTTGCCTTGAGAGATTGAGGAACCTCCATCTTTCAGGTTACTCAAAGCCTTACTGGACCAACCTCTCTAGTTGTTCCTGCTTTGGGCACAGGTGTTCTGTTAGACAATCTCCAGAGGCACCTTCACACCTCAGCAGTTCCACAAATCCATCATTTTTGAACTGTTGTCTATTTAAGGTAAATTTGCTTGTAGAGTAGATAGATACACACTTTTATGGGGAAACTAAACCAAAACAACAACAATAACAACAA
>VZUA01088611.1:15056-40214 GCA_013401035.1 Horornis vulcanius
TCCATGAACACTGTATTCCATAGTGCCCTCTAAAATTTGCCAATTTTCAGAGTTGGCAAACTCTGAGAAGACTGGAGAAGGGATATTGAAGGTTGTGTGAAATTTAAGAATTTCATTCAAACACCAAAACTAGTAGTTTTGTTGCATTTTAAATTCTTCCTGTAAGTTAAAGGTTAAACATGCTGCATGTCCTACCTTATTTATAGATGATTTATTAATGATGTGTATGTACAGTGAACATATTGGGAGGTTGATGAAATGTATCAAGGAGAACTGAAGTCATTGTTTCTGGCACACTATTAATGCTGGCATATAAATACAGATAATGGAAAATAAAGCAGTTTCACTGAAAGTGGTGTGGTGAAATATTGGAAGAGGCCTCCTAGAGAGATGATCAATATTCCCAGTCTGTCAGTGTTCAGAGGCACTTGGACAATGCTTGAATTGTGAGCTTAAACTTTTATCAGCCTGGTCAGGCAGTTGGACTGCAGGTGGTCTCTGTAAGTCCCTTCCTACTGAAAGAGTCTCTGAGTTTTTTGCAACAATTTTCAACTTGATATATAAATATAAATTTTGTACACACCTTTCACACTTCTGTCTGACTCTTTCTTATCTGCTTATATGACTTTTTGTAGTTCTATTAGTTCCTGCTACGTGAAATCATTGCCCAAATCCTCAACTTTTGCTGTCTGCAATGTCATTGATGCCATCACCTTTATACAGACCATTTGTAAAGCTGCTCCCAAGTCCAGATCTGACCTAAAGTGCATCATCAAGCTGATAAGGAAATAACATCCAAAAAGTGACACAACAGGAGCTGTCATAGGACAAATGAACAGCTGCTTTTCTCAGATGAACAGTGACTTGTCTTGCCTTGATATGGTGCCTGACAACATTGTGTCTCTTCTTGAAAAATCCTTATCTTAATAATTCTTAGTAACACTGACATGCAAAGAATTCAGTTCACTATTATTTCTTTAATAGTCCTAGGGAAGTACTTTTCCCTGTTACGCTGGAAGAATCTGAATTAAATTGAATGAGATAGAAAATTTTCTTCTTATCAGTCCTTACTTACACATTATTATGAAATAGCAGAGATTCTTGCTTAACTCAGTAAAATTTAGAATATATTTTTATGGAATTCAGATAGATCTGATTTTGATGCAGTTTTACTAGAAACATATTAGAAAAAGACCCATATTTGACAGCTAAATCAACTGAAAAGTGAAGAGAAAATGAAGTTTTCTTAGTAGTATCAAATTATTTCTATCTTACTATTTTTAAAGGTAAAAGAAATATGGCGTTTAACATTGAAATTAGCATATGCAGCAGCTTCTGCCACTAAATCTTCTTCCTTTATTTTTTAGGCCTTTCCATTTCTTTTCCACCTAAGAAAACTGAGTGGCTCTTACTGTCCATCCATAAAGCGGCAGATTCCAGCCTTAAAACATCTCAAAAGGCCTTGCTTTTCACTAACTCAAAGGACAAAAAAATGAGGTTTTGTATATGAATTCAATATTTTGTATGAAAATGTAGGCACTTTCTCTATTTTAACCACAATATAAATCAGCACAGAAAACAATGTAGGTTTTGGCATCTGTGTCATGTTAGTTTTGAACGAAGAATACATACCAGGTTTGGGAATTACAAAAGCTGCTTGTGTGGTATGCTACAATTTTTCCAGTGTACCTACAAGCACTTGATCTTTTCATGTCTCAAATTCTCTTTTGTCCTCCTTGGCATAGCCTACTGGGATTTCCCACTAAGAACAAGGAGTCTTCCCTTGAGATTCGTATGCCTAGGAATGTACCACAAAATGATAAAAGTACAGGGTTATAGGGAGCAATGAAACATCCTTTTATTTGAAAGAGGGTAGATTTAGATTAAATATTAGGAAGAAGTTCTTTACTCAGAGAATGGTACCTGGCACAGGTTGCCCACCGAATCTGTGGATGCTCCAATCCTGGCAGCGCCCAAGGCCAGGTTGGATGGGACTTGGAGCAGCCTGGTCTGGTGGAAGGTGTCCCTGCCCACAGCAGGGTGTTGGAACACAGAGAACTCCAAGGTGCCTTCTAACCAAAACTATTTTGTGATTCTATGATACTATTAATCTATTTACAGTCTTCTATATATTGGAGGGCTACAATCACGTCCTTCTTGGTCTTATTTCTTCTAAAGAAAGTCCTCAGGCTTCTTTGTAACTCTTTTTTAAGTAGTCTTTATTCTATTCTCCCAGGTAATCCATATATTTTCAAAGTGTTGTTGTTTTATATTTCTTTATTATTTTTTAATTGGATGCAGAATACAATCTCAGGCCTCTTAATCCCCTTAAAGAAGGTGGGTTAGCCTCATTCAGCTCAGTGTTATTTTGAATTTACTGCTTCTTGTACTTAATTTAGTTTATCTCATGTTCTCTTGGATGTGTTTTGACTTATTCTAATCTAACATTGAGTAAATTCTAAAATTTTGTCTTGTCTTACTGGCGAGTTAAATTTAAGAGCTTCTCTTGCATAGAAATAGCTCTTAAAGATCAAATTAATCACACAAATTATATAGTCTAATTAGATAATTTCAGATACAGTTAGGAATGATACAGAAAAGCAAGTGAAAATTTTCTCTTTTAATTTTTTAACACTTTTCACATAGTCTTTATTATTTACTTCAATAGGACTTTTTCTCCTTTGGATTAAATTCAGGTATCTTTGGAAGACTGCCATGACATTTTTAACGGTCTTTACAGGTGTCAAATGGAGTTCATAGTTGATAAAAACCTGAACAATTTGTTCAGGATTTTTGGCATAAGCCTCTTAGAACACAGAAAAAAATTCACATAATCCTGTATCTTACCTCCAGTGACATCCATGACTTGAGGAGAATGTACTAGAAAATCATGAATAGAAAATTATGGTAAAACATACCCAAAGGACAACTTCTAAATTTTATTTCTTGGTAGTTGCTTATTCACTGAGGAATGAGGACCCAAAATTTAATCATGTTTTGTGCAAAAGAAAGTATTTGTACAATTCACATAATGTTTAACCTTTCTATGAGTCCTATAATGGCTTTCTCCTTCAGTTTCTCCTGTAACAGGTTAGTAATACATAAGGGATTATTATTGAAAAAGAAAGCTTATTTTTATGTATTTCTTATCTTCAAGATAAATGTATTTTTAAAAGTATTTCTTATCTTCAAGTCTAAATGACTTGCCTTTCACTTTTGCCAGACGTGCCCTTGGTCTTGTATTACAGGAGGGGTAAACAAAAAAAATCAGCCTTCCCTGACCTGTTTGAATGATCTCCAATTTGCACAAAAATTATATCCAGACGTGACCTATTACCATTTTGTTACTTCTCTCTGTTTGTCGTTTCTGGTTACATTTGGAGGTGTATCAAGTAACTTGAGAGTAACTTGATGTCAGTGATATTACAGACTAGGTACTGCGTGGTTGCAGATCACAGAAGTGAGGGGCAGGGTACCTTCCTTGTCCAAACTGGTGGGAACCCCTGATACTCACAGCTACCTAAAGTCCTTGTGAGAGTATTTGTGATGAATTTTCAGTCTGAGGAGGAAAAGCAGAACATCCCACTAGCTCCAGTAATACAGTTCACAGCTGTTGCACCATCCCGCAACTTTTACTGAAAACTAACCCAAACAATCACATAACAGGGTCATTAAAGTCTGAAAATTTTGATTCAGAATTTTTACATTTAAAGTTTTGTTTTGCTCCTACTTTTCCTGTCTGCACCCTGTGATATTAGCTCTCTCCTTTACAGGATGTAAAGCTAAAACTCAGATGCTTAGAGTCCAAAGATACCAAAAAGTCGGTTTGGCTCAGTGTGGCAGTGACCACATAAAAGCTGTAAGTTTTTCCTTGTTTCATGTGGCTTTTTAGTAGGCAGAACAACAAAAACAGTAGAGTAAGGCTGCATAGTGCATCTGAACTTACTGTAGTTTCTTGAAAAAAAAATAAAAATGAAAGAGATAAAGGGAGAAAGACTGAGTATAAGGAAGTGTTCAGCTGAGTATATTTTATGATCTTCTAAGCATAAACAGGGGTAAACAGAACTCCAAAAGTGTATATACAGTCAATAAAACAGGCAATTATTATTGCCAGTTTTATGAGTATAGTTTCAGGAAGAGCTTCAGTCTAAATAATTAGATGAGATGAAACATTATTGATAGGTGCTGATAATTGGCAAATGTTTTAAATATAGTTTAGATCACTGCTCTTCAAATGTGTTAATTCCTAGCAAGTAAATTTCTGAATCAAGAACTGGCAATGGGGCTAGTGGATATGTGAGAATCCACGGTCTTAGCAGCATTTCTCAGTCAGACCAATGTCATCTAGGTGCTGTGCATTCTCTTCAGCAGTGGCCAAAAGCAGATGTGTAGTACAAGGTATATGTAGGGCCATCTGCCAGTCTGTCACAACATGTGGCTTCCTGAAGGTGTGTGGTATATACGTAACCATCTTGGATTCCTCTGCCTTGAACTTTTTTGGTCTCTCATTGGGATCATGTAAACTTAAAGCGTCCAAGAAATTCTGTAACCTGCTATGTTCTTCTTTCTGGCTTGTCTATTTGCTCTTGAATAATTTCTAATAAGGCAATTTATGTTTTAATATAGTAGGTGCAGTTTTTCACCGCTTTCTGAGGCTTTTTAAAGTTACCAGTGAGACTTTTTCCAAAGTTACAATATATTCATAATGGACAGTTTAAAATGTGGAAAACTGTTTCTATGAGACTCAGCTAACTTTAGACTTGGCTGTAATTCTATCTTCAGAATTGGGCTTGTAGTCTAGCTAGTTTACTAAGCTTCCCCTACTATCAGAGTAACAGAAGCTTCTGAAAGGTTATTCATTAAATTTATTTTAGGCATCCATTTTTGACTGGATTGAGTTGCCATTTGGAAGTCTTTCCTCCTCCCTGGAGGAGGAGTGTGGATGGCCATCTCAGACAATCTGCTCCACTTCTAAAATTAAAAATAGGTGCCATGAATCCAGTCTAATAACTCGTAAATAGTACCTACTTTGAACTTTTGGAATTTGGAAAGACATTGTAAACTGAAATCAAAAGATTAATAAGCTGATGGAGTAACAATGCACAAGCATATTAACATCCTCTTCCAAGGTGCTCCCAAGGGCTGCATGTGTGAGGCAGCCTGGTAGCAGAAGCATGGGCCTAGAATACAGAAAAAGTCTTGTTGGATGGATCCTGATGGATTCAGGTCTGACTCAAATACTGCTCCAGATAATAGTTCAGACCAGATATGCTGCTGAGAGGAGAAACATTACAGTAGCCACTGAACTGGGAAGATGGCAGATAAAACTTTATATTCCTACCATGCAGAAGGTTTCTGTTATCTATAGGATGAAGGTCTGAAAGGCATTGTTTGCTACAGCGTTCCCTGTGTAGGCTGTATGACTTGGGCAAATCCTGAACAATCACTTGGTTGGATGATTTCCACTGATGCAGTTAGGGAGGGTGTCCCAAGGGTTTAGCAATTTACACCTGTTTTCTTCTCATCTCATATACAAATAATTTATTTGCTAGTGAACTGGCCAAATCATTGTGTTGATGCACTTAATTATGTTGTAATGACAAAAAACTGTCGGCATGAGTTTTCCAGAGGGTCTGAACAGGGATTCCATCAGCAGCGACACACACGTGCTCACTTTTCATGCACAGAGTTATCACACAGCTACATTGCTCTGGATTCCCTATTTGGGCTTGTTTTTACACAGATTCTGAGAGGTTCCCATGCTGCTGTTCACCAATGAACCACTGGTGGCCTACTTGCTTGTGGTGCATGTAGAAAATGCTCCTTTTTTCTAGCTGGTTATGTAGGTATTTGGCTGCTTACAGAAGAGCCCTGGAGCCCTGTAGAAGCACTGCTGCTCTGGACTCACTAACAGCAGCTAGGAAGGTGATGGCACCTTGTGACAAATTCTTGACAATCACCTAAGTGTGTAGTCCCTGTTACTCATTCCTGCTCACCAGTGATTAATACCTTTTCAGGGAAGAGCTTTCTTGAAGCTATACATCCCCCAAATCAGTCAAATTCATGACCTGTTTCTTGCTAAATTTGGTAATGTCACATATTTTTCTATTTAGTATTTAAATCTTAATGCAGTCAACACATAATATCCTTGAAATGAACAGAAGCATGGTCAGTCAGGAGTAAGTGGCTTCACTTCCACTTACTTAGGTGAGCTTGGTTGAGTAAAGTTGTTGATTAAATACTTCTTTAGCACTGAGTAGAAAAAATGCATCCATCCATATGTGGGCAGAGAACACCCAGTTTGAAATTCTCAGGCAAAACTTTCTATTTATTTTTTTTAAACAACATTCTTTTCAACAATTCAGACATGATCAATGTTTCAAAGCAATGAATCATAGTGCAAAATGTGAGCCACAAAAGACCTAATTTCCCAAAGAGCAGTGGAAAACAAATCAGAAAAAAATATTTCTAAAAATTAATATTTTCGAAAATTGGCTAGTAGTTGCACCTGAAGGTTTTAACCTAAATGTTGTGACATGTTTTCTTGTCTGTGTCTGTGCATGTGTTTTATCCTCATCCAACAACTGTTTCGATGCTATTAGGAACCTAAAAGAAATGAAGCTGTTCAGTCACTAAACCACACATCCTCTCTACAGAAACATGAAGTCTTATGACTTAAAGTCCGAAAATTTACCTAGCCATGCTAATTTCTAAATCAGTGTTGGGCACCTCTTCCTTTTCCTAACCGGCTCTTCCTCAAACCCACCTATTCACCTGGATAGGCAAGCAATTTCATGATTTCTGTTGCATGATAGTGCTGTCAGCCAGGGTTGAGCACTGTTGATATTGGATCTGCATCAATTCCTTAATTTCTAGTGGTCTAAAACCAGGTGGTATTTGTCTTTTTATACATATAGCAGGAATGTGACCCTGTATATAGGAACTTGGCATGAGATTTTAGAAACTTTTATTACAAGGAGAGCTCTCTGAAACATTTGTCATGGTCTTACAAATCTCTTTCTTTTTGTTGTATTAAGACAGGATGCAGAAATGGGGTTTACAAAGGGTCACCAATAGTTGGTTTTATGTGGCATGAATGCACTTCTAGTAGCCATAGCTGCTAGATGGGTCAGGCAAAGGTATTATGGCTGTCCCATGCATGTAATTATAACCGTTAATTAGTTTTATGTGCCAGCATCACTCACTTCTAGACAACAATATAATTAAGCTGATGACACATGTTCTTCTGAATTCCACCCTTTGGCTTTTACCTCTTTCTTAAAATAGTGGCAAGTCAGACATTCTGAATAGGGCAGAAATCTTCAAAACAGAACTCAGAAAAACTAGGCTTTATTTCAAAGTTAATATCCTGGCGAGACTTAAGGGAAGGCTTGACAGGGTTTCTGTGTCAAGCTCAGCCAGCTCATGCCTCCAGATGAAAATTTTGTGATATGTTTTTGGTTTTGTTTGATGACCTCAGACAGGTCAGAAGTGAATAGTTTATCCATGTTTCACACTGTGTTCTGGTTTTGCTCAAGTATGAGGCTGTCAAAGGAAGCAGATCTATGTAAAAAGAAAACAGAAGTACAGGTAACTACAAACTGGGCCACCTTTATTGTCAAAATTCATGTATAGAGCTTGAAGAAATCAGACCAAAATGTGGTGAAGACTGAACAGCCACAGCTCCATTTATTGCTCATCTTTCTACTGTACTTGTGACCATCACTAAGTACAAACCTGCTGAATGCACCTGTGCCAGTGTAATACTGGGAATTTAATCACTTGTTCTGAGACATTTGTGACTTTATGGAGGCTACTTTCCCAGGAAGGTCACAGGATTTCAAACATAAATCTCAATATGTATTCCATGTCCTGGAGTGGATCATTCAACTGTGGTGTGTTTTCAACTAAGGAAATTAGGCCTTGGTAAAAAAGCAGTTTCCAGCTGCCGTCATTCAGACTCTTATCCTTTAGACCTTTTCTTCTGCTTCCAGTTCCTCCTATATCAGAATTCTTTCACTGTGATGACTTAATTATGCTTTTTGTTTAATTGATGAACTGTATCTCACTATTCATCTGGGGCTTTGGGCGGAGGATGGCATTTGACAAATTCTGAATTGAGTAGCAACTCTGGCTCATGCATGTGTCCCATAGAGGACAATTACATCATCAGCAGCTCTTGTTATGGGTTAACACCGTTTGTTTTTTTCTAATTGAAGACCGCCCTATGGGGGATCATTTTTGAATTCCTTTGGAAAAAGGACGGGCCTATCAGAGGCCAGCGCTTGGCTATTGGCACGCGGTTTGACCAATAAGAAAACAGTATGCGATTTTTGGGTGTACACCATATAAAGCTCAAGATGAGCTGGAACCGCCTCTTTTCTCTCTGGCCGAGGGTAATACCAGGTAACTGGTAATACCAGGTAACTAGCCCGGTGCAGCGGCTGCCGCACGGAGCCGGGCCGGGCCCCCCTGCCCCTGAGCGGCCGGGCCGGGCCTGCGGGCGCCGCTGCCCCCGCGGGGAGCGACCCAGCCGTGCTTGGGCTCGATCACAGCCGAGGAGGGGAGGAAAAGCCCCGGCAGCAGCTGCCCGTGTCGCTGGCCGGGGCTGGGGGGATGTTCCCCTCCCCGTTCCTTCCTCAGGGAGCAGCCCTGAGCGGCCCACGGCATGAGGCCGAGGGGTGGAAGAGAAGGCATCCAGCAGCCTCCTCACCAAAGCGTGGCTTTGGAAGTTTTGCAGCTCCCGCCGGCAGAGACCATGTGTTCCCCACAGGCCTCTTTAACTCATCCTGCCAGCAGGTGGAACCTCCAGAGCCCTGGCCTTTCCCGGAGTAAAGACAAGACAAAAGGATTGAACCATAGAACTAAGCCTAAGTCAGTGAAGAGAGAGTGAAAAGACTCTTTGGAGCGAAGGATAAGGAGTGGCCTTATGTAGCTGGACATTTCTGGTAATATAGAGAATGGACCTTTTTTCCTGTAACATAGAGATGCTGTTAGGGGGGATGTGAAGTGCTAGTACAAGTGACTTGAAGTTGTTTTTTGCTCCTAAGGAAAAAGGAGTTGAGATGAATAGTAATTTTGGAATAGTGATTTTGGAAACAGTAGAAGAGACTCTTTGTTTCTATACTAGCAGAGACATCCTTACAAAGATACCCCGGATATGCAGAGTATGACCCATGTGCAAGCTTGGAAAAGCTGCTAAGCTGGGTGGGATTTCACAGTCTGCAGAGCCTCTTTTCTGGCCGCTGCGGATGTTGGCATTGGGAGCCACCAGAGGACTGCTCCTCGTGTGACCATATCTCTATGACTCAGAAAGACTCCTTTCCTAAATGAACTGAATAAAAGATTATTTTTAAATAGTAAAACTGACGGGGTTTACAGGTTTGGTTTCTTTATGTGGTGTGCAGAAAAGTGAATACTAGAAGGGGGAGAGAAGCGATATCTTTGAGGGTTTAATTTGTTGCTTTATGTGTTTTCTTATTTTCTTTTTAATTTGTGTGAATAAACTATCTTTTGTAATTTTAAGGTAAGCCTGTGTTGCTTTCTGAGTTCTAGTCATATACATAAAAATGCAGACACTAAAACCATTACAGCTATGAAAATAGAAAGAGACTTACTGGGTAAAATTTCTTGCTTTAGCCCAGAGTACAGCGTGAAGCCCCAAACTGGTGAATATCATGACAATATATCATAGAATTCTACAATGGTTTGGAAGAGATCATCTCATTCTGGCCCCCCTGCCATGGGCAGGGACAGCTTCCTCTAGTCCAGGGTGGTCAGAGCCCCATCCAACCTGGCCTTGAACACTTCCAAGGATGAAGCATCCACAGGATCTCTGGGCAACCTTGTTCCAGTGCCTCACCATCCTCACAGGCAAGAGTTTCTTCCCAATATCTAATTTAAACCTGCTCTCTTTCACTTCAAAGCCGTTACCTGGTGATTATCATCACTAGTACAAAAGGTAAGTTCGTGTCCAGCTCTCTTGTAGCCTCCCTTTAGGCAGTGGAAGGCTCTTCTATGGTCCCCCTGAAGCCTTCTCTTCCTGCTGAACAATTCCAACTCTGTCACATATTTTGTTTTGACAGGAAAATTCTGTAAACTCTTCCTAGAGAAGAGTTTGAGAATTACTAACATACACTGGATTTTTTGACACAACCCAGAACACAAAATGTTTGACCGGAACAATAAGTCCTATAAATCCATATGAAAGGGCAATGATGGCATATTTGGACCAGTGTGAAAAACTAGATTATGTGTAAAGAACCAATGTTCAAATTGAAGAGGTAGTAGCTAAGCTGTGAGAATGTTTCACTTTTCCTAGGTCTTGTTCCACTGACAATCCTGCCATGGAACCCTTATTGTTGCAAGATGGTCCTGTCTTTTTTACAGATAAATTGTCTTCTGCCATGTGAGCAAACTCTGTCTTCCTATCACACACTTTCTACAGATTCCCAGATTATACTTTTTTTGATATTTTTTCTTTCCTTTTTCATTTTTTAATCAGCAATTATTTTCCTTCTGAAAGGGCTGGGATAATCATGAGCATGGCTTGCCTGTTTACCTTACCTTATTTCGTCTTATCTTTACACAACAGTAAATGTTAATAGAAGATGTTTGTACCATCACTCTCCCTGAATAAACGGTGATCCCTTTCTAAAAATGTCCCACCTCTCTTTCTCAGAAGGAGTCTCCCTTAATGCTTGTTCTTCTGTTTCCCTTTCCTACAATCTCTGTGATTAGCTCTGTTCTGCCTTTGTCAGTCCAGGCATGGGGGTTGCACAGTGTCAGATCCAGTATTTGCCCCTTGTATTGGTTATGGGACTGGCTGCATGGCCAGTTTAGTTTATTGGCTCTATGATTTCCAGTGTCTGAGAGCAAAAGACTGAATGTGGAAACGTACAGCGTAACAGAATGATGCAGAAAAACTCTGACAACAGCGTGTTAGAATCAGCAGAGGGTAGTCCTTAGAAGATACCTTTTACAATGTGTCTTCAAAATGAGCCAATTTCAATCATCTGCTTGAGAAGCAGCTGAACATGGTATTAAAGGAGTTTTATATTGAGAGAGAAGAATAGATTTGACTGATGTAAACATCAGACTAATTTGGATTATCATAAGGGATATAAACATGTCTTTTTTATTTAATTCTTCCTCAGGTTATGCTTTTACTGAAGGCAGACATACATTCCTTGAATGACTAAGAAGAAAACTCTTAGGCTGCAGATAGACCTCCTGCTTAATATGACGTTTAAGCATAACTGCTTTTTACTTCTGTACCAGGGGAATAATTGCTTTGTAGCCTCAGAGCAATGTTCACTGAAGCTGAAGCAGAATTGCCAGTGTGTAAAGCAGCTTTTTGGGTCCAGCCTGCTCTTTACACTGTTATTTGCTCACCTAGCAGAAAAGCATAGCTTTGATTTTGCTTCAATTCTATTTTTAGTAGGCCTGAGGATGGAAGGAGAAGAATTATCTATCTTTGAGTTGGAGAGAAAAAAGATAGGAGATTCATGCCAGGTCCTCAACATTTTAGTTAAGTTATGGTTGGTTTCTCTCTTTCTTTAAATTGTGTGTGTTTGTCTGACCCCAGCAAGTGGTGTGACGTGCTTTCGCCATACGACTTCTTAAACTAACAGTTGTCTTTGGCAGATAGCATAACTGCTCAGGCTCTTTTGTATGTCTGGGGTTCTTACTGTGGTCAGCACTACAAGTATAGCCCAATCTAAATGACCTGTGGAGAAAACATGGAAATGAAATTATTTTTTCCAGTTGTGAACAAATGGCTTTAGAAATTATTAACACTTTACAAGAATGTAAGGCTTTTGTTAGAGCTTTGAAACACGCCTGCAATTGTTAACGTTGTTGATGTCTCCATTGTAAAAAAGAGACTTTAGAGTTTACTATCTGGCTTCTTGTAACAATATTCAAATCCAAGCTCATTTCACATTTCATGTCTCTCATAAAATTGTTCTATATATATTTTTACAGTGGCATTTGGGAATGATCTCAGAGTCTTTTGTTTCTACTGAAGTTAGACTCCATAACATTCCTTTCAGTTTTGAAATATTAATCTATTAGGTCTTTTAAAAATAGCTTTCTTTTCTTTAGTAAATGATTAGTCTATTTATAACCAAAACACAATAAACCTTTTTATCCTAGCATTTTGGACAGTGTCATATTAACATCAACTGCTTTTGGACTTCCTGCTATTATAAAGCTGGAAAGACAACCTCAGCCCCAGCGTATGAGCTGGATTTGTGAGTGCTGAGGATACTTAAAGACTTCCTGCAGGCCATAAGCACACATTAAATACTTCTGATCAAACTACTGGACTTCCTTTGCACAGCAAAACACACCACCACTAGCTCTAGCACCTTTGTCCCATAGCAGGAATAAACAGGCATGGTCTACCAGGTTTCTTCCTAGTTTATAAGGTACAGCCTCTCTGTGAACCTTACAGTGATCAGTGCTAACACTGCAGGTTTTTTTACTTCTTTTCCAAAATCCACATGAAATTTCTGGGAGAAGAGGAAAGAGAAACACCATGGTCTTAGCTACCAACAACAGAATGATAATACCCTGTTCTTTATCTTGTCCTTTGCTCATGGAATTATGTCTAATTCATCAGCAAAGGGCAGGAAATAGCCCTTCAGATGACAGCCAACTGTCTCAAGCAGAACGAAGGCAATGCTTGGGAAGGTAAAGCACGTGCAGCTGTGTCCACGTGTGCCTCGGGGCACTCAACCCGCTACAGCCCAAAACCTTTGCAATACCCTTCCTGACAAGTCTGGGTGACTGCCTTTCTTCTACCTTCTGCCCAGGTAGGAAGTTTTGCTCAGAGTGCAGGCCTGGCCACAGCAGCCACACTGTGTGGGGGCTGCTGTCCTGCATCCAGCTGCGGTGCTGATCCCGGGTTCGGGGTAATGTGCCTCCTCACCTGTGTCTCTGCTGCCCTGTGAGCCCCTGTCTGTACCGTGCTCACACCCACAGCTGGGCCCTGCCTCTATGGTGATGCCACGGGAAGCTTCTGGTTCTAATTTCAGTAACAATGGATGAAGCCATGCATCCTGGAAGGGTCTCGGGCACTGCAGCAACTGCTTCTGTTAAAGCAATGCAGATGACAAAACTGAGGATTGTGAGATTGGGAACAAATGTTCTGTGATACTCTGATTGGAAAATGCCTCCCCTGCCCAAGCATCAGCCAAGTACAGTGTTGTTTGAGCTCACAAAATATCTTAAAATCTTCATATGTGTTAAATCTTTACTACAAATATGTTTTGGTTTGTTTTTTGTTTTTTTTTAAATGTTGATAAAAGTGAGGACTTTGAGGGAAACATAAAATGTTTTATTAAACTGGTGTTGCTGATAAAGTAGTGAGAAAAGTTTATGGGTGGATCATCTTTCCTACAGGCTCATTACTGAATGTTTTTCCTTATTTTTCTCTTGCATTGGCTCCTCATCATGAATTATCTTCTCATTGTGTTCAACCACGTTTCTTGTTCCAAAAATGTGCCTTATTTTTACACCTGCCAACCTAACCTGCCTCAATTCATCTGCATTCCCAGTAGAATTGTTGCTACTGCCACTACATTTTTTGTGCTGACACTTTTACCAGCTAGTTTGATAATTTTTTTACTTGTTTAAAATTTTAGATTTAGTATTTTATTAGCCTTCAAAACATAGGTATTGTTTTGAAAAGGACTTTCATAATTGTTGATTTTTTTTAAACTGGGAACACTTATATTTCTTTCTTGGTATTGAAGGAAAAAGTTTAATAAAAAGAGATTGTAATTTAGGACTACTCTGATTGAGATTTTTCATCTTCCAGATATTTAGAAATGGATCTGAATTGAAACATAATATCAAAACATTCAGAAAATTGGTCAATGCAGCAGTTCCAATTTGTGTTATAATGAATACTCAGTTCTGGCCTGCAACTAGACTGTGGAGAAATTTAGAAAAAGTTGTATGAGAGGGAATTCTCTGGCTACTTTAGAAACAAAAGCATGTATTTTTATTCTCTTTTAGAGAGAATAATATGAGAAAATATTTAGCAAGACATAGGTTGAGGAGGCCTTAACCTCTCAGAATCCCTGCAGCGCCCTGTGGAAAATAATATAGTTTCCTGAGTGATTTCTGTGGAGATCAAATTCTCCATTTAGTTATTTGGACAGATGGATGCAAGGCCATGAATTCAAGGGCAGAATTTTCTTGCAGAAACATTATTGTTCTTGATGAATCACAAAAAGAAGTTAGCTTGATCTTTAGATCAGATTGCATATGAAGGGATAATACTCGGAGAAGCCATCTTTTTGCTAACACTGATATGTGATTCTGAGCCAAACTAAGCATAAATGTATAAAACTGTGTTGAAGATCTTAGAGGCAATCACACTAAAGAGGTTTGGGTTTTTGGTTTTTTTTTTTTTTTACAGATACATTAAGAAGAAACTGTAACTACTGTAAGACTACTGAATTTCTTTGAAATTTTGTAGAAATCACTGCCCTGTCCATACCAGATTCACGTTGTACTCACTGCCTTCACACAAAGGACCCAAACCTGGCTTAATTCATTCTAAATCATGCTACTCTGAAGCAGAAAAATGAAGACATAACATGATTCAGTTTAATAACACTTCTGTCTTCCCAAATGTACTCATTTCTGTAGTCAAATGTGTAATAAGAGACCTGGCTGAGCTCCCAGGCTTGCTGAGCACCACAAGAACATGATACAAATCAGTCAATGCCATAACAAAGAAATGTATAATGATGCAGTGAATGTCCTACAAACCTCCCACAAAGAACTTTTGCCTTGAGTTAACTGGATTCCCGAACAAATGAAATACAGAGCTTCAGAGGAAAAGCAGAGCCAAGTATCTCTGTGTAGTGTCTCCATCTAATCAGCAGAATGACTCTGAGACAATTTCACTTAAAGTGCTTTTTAATATTTGGATTCCTTAATTCAAGTCAATAGGAAAAACTTTCATTATAAAGGTAAAGATCACACAATGGTGCTCATTGCCCTTCTCAGAGCATCAAATCCTGATGAAGAGGCTCAGGATCAGAGTCAAACTGTTTCCCTGTGCCATATTACTGAGCAGCTACTCCAGGTAAGCTTATATTATGGTTTTTAAAAAGTGTGTGTCAACCTAAGATTCATATTTCTTCATATCAGACATGAGAGGTGAGATAGCATTTTTAAAAAGAAGGAAGAAAAAAATTCTGTCAATATGAGGGGATGTGGTTACTTCAGACAGCTGAAAGTTAAGTCCAAAAAAGCATTTAGGGGTCTAGTGTGTGTCTTAGGTATCTAAACTGAATGAGCAACCTACAGATCCTAGTTCCCTAATTAAACACAATGACCACTTATTTACCACTAGTGAACTTAAGCATCTAGAATATTGCACCTTGACAATATTCTTAGTACATCCTAAGATGTTTTTGGTTAGTAGTGCCTAAATGACACTCAGTAGTGCACATTTGAATTTCCCAAAGAAGGTTACCCCTCAAGAAAGTTTTGTGAATGATCTGACAGCAGGACTAGGCTATTACCATGGCACTGCTCACCCTTGGCAACTCTACCCACTCTACTGAAAACATAAAACTGATGAAGCTGGTTCCACCAATCTTTGTGTACTAAAACTTCACCTCATAATGCTCATTCAGGAATGATACTCTGTGGTTCAGCAATGCTCTGGATGTACTGCATATTTCCCATGAAAACCAGATTTTCTGGGGCCACTCTTTGCCAAACCGCAAATTAATTTTCTCCTAAGTGCAATAGCAGTTCCAGTGAATGTAGCCAATTGCAGGAAGTTATTTATGGACATTTTCTGAATACACGGCCTAGCACTGACACTAGGACTCACACTTCTGCACATATACTCTCACCACTAGGCCATCACCAAAAAAGTGACACTACCAAGACCTCTCTCCATCTTTTAAGAGAATAGAGTAATCAGAGTCCCACACTAAATGGAAAACTTCAGTCAGATATGGGTTTGAGGCTGTTACTGACATTCTTATTCAAGCATCTGGTATGGTGTTGCAGACAGTGCTCAGGTCTAGGAGGAAAGTGTCTCTTTTGACGTCTGTGTCCATCACTGCTCCTGTTTGCTAGTGTGGATGCTCTTCTTCTTCTTTGTGGCTCCTGAAGGCATTGTTGTTGAGGGTGTAGCTCACAGAGGTTTTGCAGTACTCTGCAACTAAAGACTTTGAAGTCTGATTCCACATAATTAAGTCACTTGAAACTTGGAGTAACTGTTAAGTGAACAAAGCAAAGGTCCAGTAGTCATCACTAACTTTTGGCTTAAGATTTTTGGTTTAAGATTTTTGGCTTTTGGTGGTGGAAGATTTCTTTAGTCACCATTTCCAGGGAACTGTGCCACCCTGGATGGCTGGGGCCCATCAGCTGTTCCAAAGTGGGTCCAAAGAAACACACAGAAACTTATCTAAATGCCCTGAACCTCTGACCTTAAGTACAGATCTGAAAGTCTCTGGAGAACAGATGAGCACTAGAGAAGTCCAGCTAATCGTGCTTTTTTATCTAACAGGAAATACTGAAAGAATGGATTTTTTGTAACTCTGGGTTTCATTTTATTATTTATAATTCAGCTGCAAACAAGAAGATAACGTCAGGAAAATTGAAAGTTGAAAGCAAACAGTAAAGTTTTTTAATAAAGAAAATATGGGGACTGCTCATACTTTCAGGAGTCCAAGGCAAATCTGGATTCCTTATTTACATGTGAAAGAACATATAAAATTTATCTACAGACATTAGATGCTCCATTTAAAAGAACTCCTCANAGGTGTTTTAGACCAGCTATGATGCTGCTGCAAATGTGAACACAGCTGTGGGTGGTAAATGGTAGAGGTTTTTTCAGTTTATTGAAATATTTGACACTTTTTGTTAGCCTTGGGCTTCAACCCCCAAAAGTGAGTGAAATGGATGATCTTAGGGTTACTGACTCATATTTTCTATCCTCATGATAATAAAACAGAGTAAGAACAAATATGGAGAAATTGAGAAATAACTTGGGACCATTTATAAGCTGGGGTGCCTTCAAGAAAAACAATGATGTTAAAAAATAAATAACTGTTCCATTTTAGAGTCTGGCTTCAGGGTGATTTTGAAAAATCTTTCTCCTTAAGCTTAGCAGCCAATAAGAAGGTAGCAGCTGGAGTATTTATGAATAAATACTTTTAAAGGAATACAGACTTTTTCATCCTTGGGAAAAATATTGCCTGCATGAGTGGGCAGAACACAGGAAATTGGATTGTTATGGGGATTACAAAGCCTGCTTTCGTTACAGAAAGATCACAATTCAAACCATGAGACACCATTCATTGCAGGCATTTGCTCGACACCTTGGAAGGGAGTGAAGCACAGACAGATCTGTGTTAAAGTGCTTTTTACACTGCTCTTCCACTTCTGCTACCATCAATAATCATCTTCCTGTGAGGACTCCACATCAAAGCTAATAAAGTGATGTGCCTGATTTTTTGTGTTGAGAACCTCCCAGGATGGAGGATGGATGCCAGCTTTGAGTAGCCTGTTGCAGTACTGCAATGCTGTGCCATGGAGAAGTTTTTCTGGTCTCCAGTCTAAGTCTCTTAAATCTTAACCTATGGCTGGCATCTTTGTTCTGTAGCCTTCCATTACTCAGGAGAGTTCAGCTCTGTTGTCTCTGTAACATGTTTAAGTCATTATGGGCAGAAAGAATTTTACCTTCATTTTGGAAATCGGAATGAACTCATGATGTATTCTCCCTGGAACTCCAAATGAAAAATCTCCCTTGCAGACCTTTGTGCCTCTTCTCTAAGAGGGGCTACTTCATCTATGTCATGAACATAGTAGCAAGAAAAGATGAAGCAAAATATTCTGCAAAATATTCTTGTATGATCTCAGGAACAAGATTTAAAAGGAAAAAAAAATGACAGATTTTTATTTCCTGCCTTATGTATCCAAATTCGTAAGAGTAAGGTGTGCTCTCAGTGACGCAACCAAATCTGTCTCTACAGATGTCACAGAAGCACAAAGAGACGGTGACATATTAGGATACCAGCAGTGCACAGCAATGCAGTATTTGCATCTGGGAACAATTTTGTCACTCGTGCACTCTTTGGTTATTTCCACTCAGCAGGTGTCATGGTTTAACCCCAGTCAGCAAATCTGCCCCACACAAACACTCACTTATTTGTGTGGTGGGATGTGGGAGAGATTTGGAAAGGTAGAACTGAGAAAACTCGTGGGTTGAGATAAAAACTGTTTAGTAAGTAAAGCAAAATCCATGCATGCAGCACTTCTCATGGGCAGGTAGCTGTTCAACCATTCCTGGGACAGCAGAGCTCCATCACACATGAAACAGTGACTTTGAAAGACAAATGCCATCACTCCCAACATGTCTTTCCTTCATCTTCCACCAGGTTTGTATGCTGACCACTGTGCCCTATAGTATGGAATGTCCCTGTGGTTAGTTGGGGTCAGCTGTCCTGGCTGTGTGGAAATNTCACTGTTTTCAACACAAATCCAAAACACAGCTCCGTATCTACTACTATGAAGAAAATTAACTCTATTCAGCCAAAACCAGCACAGGAATGGAACAGAATAATATCAGTTTCCATCCCACCAAGTGTAAATACATTGACTTTCAAATCAAACTGCAGAGTATGTAATTCTTCCTAACACTTTTTGGAAAGGGGTGCTGTTACACTGAGTGATGAGAGAATCCCACCTTGAGGTGAAAGGTTCTGTGTTTTGGACATTGCTCCAGCTGTATATATGTTGTTTATGCATGCACATTTTCAGGAGAATAATCTTTGAGAAGGCATATTAAGGGCTGTAAGACATTATTGTAGTAGGCCCCATATACTGAATAGCAGCAGCATGTACTCCAGGGAACTGTCATCTCCTCTTTACAAACCCATTACAGTCCATCTGCTAACACTGGCTTCTCTATGATGTGAGGGAACAATTGACTCACTGAAAGGTCTCTCCAACAAACCCCTAGCTGCATGCACTGCATACAACAGACATCCCTCTGGGGCTAGCCATAAAATGTGTATCATGTGGTCTGTGATATTCATGTTTATTCTGCTGCTTCCTCAACCAATCTCTCATGTGCTCTTCACCAAGCAGTGCCTGATAACCCTCTTACCCCCGAAAGTATGAAAGTTTCTTTCTCCTGCAGAGAAAGAAAAACATAGTGAGAATTCATTCACATCAGGCTTTCTTGATGATAATGAAAAAAAAAAAAAAGGGACAAAAAGCCTTTTCCTTCTTCAGCTTTAAACACATTTTCCAGTTTTAGGGAAAATTAGTTTGGAAGACAATTCAGCAGCCATCAAGAGAAGCAGACAGAATCCTTAGTGCCAAAATGAAGTGTCAGTGTTCTCAAGATCTTAACACTCCTGAAGAGAGATGTAGGGTAAGTCTCCTGGAGATGTCAGCAAGACCACAAATAGCTTGAGAAGAATAAAGTAAAATTTAAAAATAATAGACTACAGGTGGCCTGTGGGAAGACCCCCAGTACACAAGGAGTATGTGTTTGGCTTATTCCAAGAAGCCTTACAGCTGTGTTTTCAATATAAGCTGAAGTCTAGGATGTAACAAGATTCAGTTAGATGCCATGTAAAATGGAATTATAGCAGTTACAGCATGTAATTATATGATTAATTCAGCAAACCTAGCTGCATTAGACACTTTTCCCCCACTGCACTGTTAATTGTATGCAAGTAATGTAAGTCTAAACTTATAATATAGTATGTATATTATGCTAAAAGGGTCTTTTGAAAATGAGGCAGGATCAAATACCAAAACAGAGTAAAATGACAGATAATTTCAATCTATGATTTCTAATTTCCAAAAGTTAGGATCATTTGAAACAGCATTACAAGGGCTGAATATAATCAGTATATTTTGTACAAACTGTCATATTTGATTCCTTCTTCAGGAACAACAAACACAAGCAAGGATTTAGCAAGCAAATTTAGCAACTGTGTGCCCCATATTCATCCCCGCAGGCCCCAGAAGCATAATTCTTAAACCTACAAACTCTCTTGTGCAGCTTTTTTTTTCTTCTTTCTCTCTTTTTTTTCCTTTTTTTTTTATTTTTTATTTTTTTTTTCTTTTTCGTGTAAGACTATCCAATTACTCAGTGCTGTGCTGGGAGTACCTGAGGAAATAGTAAAAGGAAATACAACTGAGAACCACTGTGGTTTGACTCCTCTCCAGATACTTTGAAAATATTTTGGCAAAAACAAGATTTTAAGTAAAACTGTTTCCTTTGGTAACATAGTGAGGACTGCAGGTTTTACATTTTTGTGCTTAGTGTGGAGGGACAAAAAAACCCCAAACCCTTGTGTGAGAAGGTTGTACACGTGGTAGTAATATGAAGAAAGATAGAGCAAAGCAGAGGTGAAGGAGGTGGGGAATTTGAACAAGATGCAGAAAGAAGACAAGGAGACAATACAAATAGCTATTTTCTACTAACAAAACAAACTGCACAGTGTTGCAAGAAGCAGCATCTTTGAGTACTTTAGACTTCTAATGAGTGACTGTGTGATGGTTTGTTCATCAAGGGATGACTGTGATGAAAGAGATGAAAACCATGATTTCTTTTACCTTGTTCGGTCATCCAGTGGTGTCAATAACAGAGCTCTTAAACTTACAAATATGAGTTGTATTTCCTATTCTAAAAGGAGATTCCTTGGACTACTTACTACTTTTTCTCTCTGAAGTTTTTATTAAGAATCAGAAGAAGTGCCATAAAAAGCTTTCTAAATGTATTGTCCACAATGAATTCTCTAAAGCCAAGTCCATCCTGGGCTGCATCCAGAGCCCCGTGAGCAGCAGGGGAGGGAGGGGATTTCTGCCCCTCTGCTCTGCTCTGGTGAGACCCACCTGGAGCTCTGCATCCAGAGCTGGGGTCCTAGCATAGGAGGGACAGGGAGGAGGTCCAGAGGAGGCTACTGGTGTGATGGAGCATGTCTCCTATGAAGAAAGGCTGAGGGAGTTGGGATTGCTCAGCCTGGAGAAGAGAAGGCTTACAGGTGACCAAGTTGTGCCTTCCGGTACCTGAGGGAGCCTGCAAGAATGATGGAGGGGAAATATTTACAAGAGCATGGAGTGACAGGACACAGGGGAATGGCTTCAAACTGAAAGAGAGTAGGTTTAGATTAGATATTAGGAAGAAATTCTTTAATGTGAAGGTGGTAAGGAGCTGAAACGTTGCCCAGAGAAGCTGTGGATGCCCCGTCTTTTGAAGTGTCCAAGGCCAGGCTGGATGGGTCTCTGAGCAACCTGGTCTGGTGAAATGTGTCCCTGACCACAAAATGAGTCTTCCAAACCATAATTAGAAGGTCAGTGAATATGTAAATTAATTAAACAAAACAATAATACCCTTGCCCTTCAGGACCGGTTTCTTTCTTTAGAAGATCTTTGTGTTTGTTTGGCTGTCACTGATTACAACATGCCAAAATCCCAAGTTCTTACACTTGTTTCCATGCTGTCCTGCTCTGTACACATCCCACACAAGTGGCATAACAATTGTCATGCAAGAGAACAGTGCTCAGTCATTCTTATTACTCATAAGCAAATTGGCCAGACAGGCATAATGTAAGCACTTCTCTTCAGTTGTTCATTTGCAAATGCAAAAATTGTAACTCCTTATCAAGGCCTTCAGGAAGATAAATATTTATGTGTTTCTTTCTATGTTAAACTTATGAGATGGGTTTTTTAAGGCTGAATTGCAGGTTTTTTCCTGTAGAATTGTTCACCTTGTCACAATGGGTTAAATTCTTTCTATTTTGGATGGAAATGCAGTGGGTTAATGCCTTTTCACATCAGAGTTTTCCTCATAAGAATATTTTTTTTTTTCACAAAGCCACTTGTTACTGGGAAAGGCTCAAAGAAGGCATTCTTTAAAAATAGCAGTAGGATGGAAGTCAGCTTCGTTGGGATTACACAGGTGCTGATTTACATTTTTGCCAGCTGTAGTGATGTGGAAGTATTATATTGTAAGTTACCAAGCGTATGAAGTATGAACTTGGAAACTGTCAGAAGACAAGGATGTAAATCAAAAAGAAAAAAGGAAGAAGGTGTAAGTAATGAGTGCATGGAGATGGTGAGGCTTGGACAGAATTGAATTCTTTAGGAAAGAAGTCTCTGGAAAGGTTGTGTTAAGCAAGAGGCAGAAGAAGCACACTGATACAAGGCTTTAAAGAATTGTAATGGATCTGAGTTTTGATACTTGAAAAGAAAGGCAAAAGGACCTATTCATTTAATGGGTGAATTTGAAGTCATAGATATGATTTCCATTTGAAAAAAGAGTTTGGATTGATTTTTATTTAGCTGAACCAGTCAGAACTAATATGAAATTAAGTTTGAGGTGCTTTTCAGGGGGAGAAAAATTAAACAGTTCATAATGTCCAGTAACTGGCAACTTGCCTCTTTCCTGTACCATGCTAAATCCTTTTTCTCAGATGCTGAGCTTCATTGTTTTTTGTACCTTGTTGAATTCCTAAGTTATTACACACAGAAATCTAGCATGTTTAACCATGTCTGTGTCGGCAACTTCTAACAGTTCCTTAATATGCCCTGTTTATAAAAAATTCTTCCTGCTATTTTACCTTCTTCAGCTTAAGTTTTGTAACATATTAACCTCATGTACAGTACAGTAACATCTACTGGGGCTATGCCCTGGTGTGCAGTCCAGAGTTTTCTTTTTTGTAGTCAATAGAAGGAGGAAAGTTTTTAACATAACTATTCTTTGAAGGCTACCTTGCCTGAAACTGGGTGGACATCTTCTTTAGGTGTTTAGAATTAAAATCCCTCTTCACACCACTGTCTTTAAGGACAAGGTTACAAAATATCCTCAAACTTTGAGCTGTCATTCTGGTTTTGTTTCTGAGACACTTGGACATGGACTAAGACAAGCTGACTTTGTTAACAAGTACCTGGAGGAAAAAAATATGCCTTTTTGGTAGAGCAGTTCAGGGAATAGCACTAGCTCAAACAGAGAAGAGTTAATGTGTGAGAAAACATTGTATTTTCAAAAATCCAGTATGTGTGGCTCAGTTGTTCCATAAACAATGAGTGTGTTCTATTAAAGTGTTATGCCAGGAAGCTTTAATTTCTACACCTAATTCTTTCATGATCTGAAGCCAGTTTTTAAAATGTTCATGTAGTGTCTTCAAAAAGAAAGCATTGATGGAGAAATTCCCTGAATTATTTCTGTAGTGATCAGTTCTAGTGGTTTGCAGCATGCTGTGGAGAATGGAGGGAATTCTTCCTGGAATTCTTTGAAGATGTGTTTTTTTGGTCATTTGTGTAACTAATCTGAAATTAAATGAGACTTGCAGTTCTTGTTATTGTAGTTTAGATTACCTACCTCTTTGGGATTGTCCAAGAGGTGCATATAGTTATTATTTGGAGCAATAGTCTGTGTGTCCATAGAGGCTTCAGGTTGTGCTGGGGACTGGGTTCCTTCTCCACAGTGGCACTAAACTTTGAAAGTGAGGTTCATGTCCTCCCTGATGTTAGATCAGTGTGGTCACAGCATGCAGTAAGTTTTCCTCAGCTCAGTACCACAGAGGGCATTCACTAGAACTGTATTATCCTAGTTACAACTAATTTACTTCCATGACTTCTATTTTCTTTCTATCGTGACCTTTTTTTCTTCCTGTTCTTTTTGGTTTTGTCCCTTTTTATCAAAAAGATAAGCTATTTGGCCCATAATTCACCTCAGTTTATACAAACTTACATCTGTGAAGCTCTATGTTTACCTTCAGCATTCTGGCAAATACCCTCAGCTGATGGAAACTTTTCAACCATGGGCAATTTCAATATCTTGTCTGTGGAATCTCTTTGGCATCAAGCAATATCTCAAGATCAGTGGCCTTCAACTCCTGTGGGCGAGCAGGGGTCATCCCTGAGGAAAGAGCTGAACTCACATTCACTCTCACTCTCATTCACCCTCAGACATCTTTCTAGCCCCCTAGAATGAGGAAATAGATCAATGTATGAAATCCTGTACTGCGCCCTCTCTTCTTTATTTATGCTTATCTTCATTGCTTACTCCTCTTTTGCTTGTGTTTGTCATCTTTAGAGTTCCCTGCCATCTGAGATCTCCCAGTCACTGTCACATGAGGAATGACAGAAATGAAACAACTCAGAGGAGGTCATGATTCCTTTGTAGCCTCCCCACAGGGCATCTGCATCTCTTACAATGATGGGTCACACCTTTTGAAACCTAAAGGATTCCATGACTCTATGATTCCAGCTATGGGGTCCTCAATGCAAGAAAGATGTTAACCTGCTGGAATTGAGTCCAGAGGAGATGATCCACAGAGACGATCCATGGACTGGATCAACTCTTCTAATAAAGACAGGATGAGAGAGCTGGAAGTAAAGATGGCTCCAGGGAAACCTACCTGTTTCCATCCAGTACTTAAAGGGGATTTAAAAAAGATGGAGGCTTTTTACATAAGCAGATAGCAATAGGACAAAGAGGAAAATTTTTAAACTAAAAGAGGAGTTGTTTAGATAGATGTAATAAAAAAGGAGTATTTCTGCTATTGGTTAGTAGCACCTTTTATTTCAGACAATTTTGTTCAGGATAATTAGCACTAGAGGGAAAGGTATTTGCATTTTGGTCATAATTCCGATATTATTCTTTTCTTTGAATGAGAAAGTGCATTGAGATTGTGTGAAATTCAGAGCCACTGTTGCTGTAGGTATTTTCTTTTTTTGCATCAACTCAGTTTTCCCCTATATCAATAGTTGTGATATGCTTCTGATTAATTTGTACTTAATTTGTTACATTAATTCATAAATACCATGTAGGCATTAAGATGCCTTCATCTTTCATAAGATGAAGATGCACTAATTTTGAATTAATTACTGTAATTTGATTGTTTTTTAAAAGTCTTGTTTTACACTTAAATAATCTAGACAAACCAGATCCTTTGAACTTCTTTTCCTTGGATGTAGACATACATTAGGAGGTGCAATGAAAAATGCCAGGCATCCTTTCACAGCACAGTGTTCAAATGGGGGTTTTTGATCAGAGGGAAGACAGAGGGACAAGCAAACAGCCGGTAACACAGAGAGCAGTACCGAGTATTTGAGTTTCTGAGCTGAGCCTTTCTATCCTGATTAATG
>VZUA01088612.1:8423-50731 GCA_013401035.1 Horornis vulcanius
GAAAGCCAGTTCCTGCCAAAGAAGCCCAAAACCAGACTGCTCAGAGTGAAACATATTTTAAATACCATTTGGAGGCATTTTTGTCTTCTAAAACAATTTTTTTGTGACATTGGAAAACTGTTAGTCCAAGTATGACCCCGCTAGCAGCAAGTGCTATCCTTGGGCTTCCCCCCTGGCTTTTGCCATTTGATTCTGAAGTGAGTGACAAATCTTATCATCTTCCTTATTAGAGCTACTCTACTGGCTTAAAAGCAGTATAATTCTGCAACCAAAGTTATATGAAAACAAATCAGCTTGTGTCCTTGCCACTGAATTCTGTCATTATTTTGCTTATTACTTTCAAATGATTGTGGGGAACTTATATCTGCATATGATTAAAATTCTCTTAAATGGTTCTTTATTCAGGAAGCTAATTCAGAAATGTATTATCTGTTGTTATAGCTGCTATTTTCTTGCTTTCATTAGCCTAGTGAAACATTCCCACAGACTCTGGTAACCTACCAAACAACACTAACAGGAGAAATTGAAACATGCAGGTCTCTGGCAACGAAGAAACACAAGCATCTCACAGCAAATTAAGTGTAACTAGTGCTTTAGTNCCATTTCGGCTCAATGACCATACTCAAAAGCTCATGGATGTGGAATGTGTGTCCCAGCTAGAAGCCCCAGACAGCCTTCGATCTCAATTATACAATTTCACGTACAGTTTATTTGGGTCATTAGCTGGAAGTCAGTTTCAAGGCTTGATGGTAACAGCAAGATATTCTTTATTTCTATCAAAAGTTATCAGTGTTATCTGCAGCCTGTGGGTTTGTACTTCCAACTGCGCAATAACTAAGAACACTGGGTTGTAGAACCTGAGCATAAATCTTCTAATCCTGTTCTGCTGCTTAAATAAAAATGGATCATTTGATTACCTTTCACTGAGTTGGTTGGGGTACCCTTCTCACCACAGAGGTGGGTGAAGACAGGCTCACAGGGTTCTTGCAACTATTAGGTACTTCATTAGAGGACNGGCCACTCATTTTTAGCCATCTCCCCAAAGGGAATATCAGTTTCATGAACAGGTTCAGCCAGAGAAGACATTTGTACTTGGATTATTCCTCTGTCAGTGCATGCCTTGAATTCTTCCTTCTCACAGCCTTATTAAAATAAGACGCCAAATCATTTGCCTGGTTAACTGTGTAAAAGGAAAACACACTGCAAAATATCCATCCCTGTGGGATGAACATCCCAGAGTTACAAGCTATGTTCCATGATCACGTTTTCCTTTGGGAAGTGCCTTTATGCGTGCAGGTCTGTGTCAGGCTGCTGGACACCATTTCACCTGCACCCTGTGGCCACTGGGCACGAGATGTGTCAGACCAAAGGGTTCTGGGCATGGACAAAGTGATCCAAAATACTACAGAAGAGAGCAGCAACAGCTGAGTCCAATGAGTAACACAAATCCCCTACACCCAGCCAAAAGGGAAGAAATCTGTGTGAACTCAGTTTAAGATGTGCTTCTGCTCATCAGAAATACATCCTGTTCTCTAGTGTAATTGTTTTTCTTACCCAATACACGTAGCTTGTGCTAAAGAAAATTGTCTCTGTCCCTAATCCTGCTAGATTCACTGATCTTAGTGGGTTCTCCCTTTAAGCCACTTTCCAGTGACCACAGCAGCTTCTGCCTACTTGGATCTCGATTCCCTGAAGTACCCAGGCCCAGGTTTAAATTTAGATGATTCCCTTCCCCTCCGCTTTGGAGAAGGCTTTCTGCTCTGTAATAATAACTCTGCTTTGAGGAGGAAGATTCAAATCCAGGTTACTTTTGTTACCCACACCCGTGCCATCAGCACTACATATCCTTGATGGTAAATAACCAGGCAGACACGACGATGTCAGAGCAGCCCCAGCTCTGCCATTTCCTTTGCAGATGGTGACTGCAGGAGCAGCACTACCTGTTTACAGCTTCACCCACCTCATTCTTTTCCCATCATGAGCTTTTCAAAAGCTGTTTGACCCTGTTGACTTTGCAGGAGGAGTTTTCCTGTAATATATTGGCTCTGTTACAGGGATATTAATTTTCAGGACGAGATGCTAATTGCCTCACTTTGTCCAGTCAAATTCTGAACCTGGTGCTAGAAGCCAAGTGCCTTGAGTTACTGTTTACTCAATATAATTCATGGGGTTGACAGATAGGTTAACAGATACAAACCTTACAACTGGAACAATCCAAGAGGCTTCCTGTGGGTGGCTCCAAGTCAGGGAAAGAGGCAGAACAAGCCTAAAGAAATGATGACTGGGGAGGGGGGACCTCTAATTGCAGCCTGCCTTTACCTGAAGGAAAACTGTAGGGGAACACAGACTCTTCCCAGAAGTGCCCAAGGACAAGAGGCAACAGGCACCAGCTGCAGCATGGGAAACACTGATTGGAATTCAGAAAAGTATTGTTCCCAGCTAGAGTGTGGTTAAGCACAGGAGTAGACTGATCAGAGAATTGGTGCTATCTCCATCTCTAGAGATTGTAATAAACAATGAACAACCTGATTCTTGTCTGAAGTTACCTTGCCCTTAGCAGAAGATTGGACCAGATGATTTCCAGATATTCCTTCCAACCCAAATTATTTTTCCTTTCTACCGTTATTAATCATCTACTACCACAGTGCTCACAACAACTCCATTAGCAATTCATTCTCTCAATTTTTTTATGAAAGCATACTTCTACCTACCCGCAACCATCCGGTGATACAAAACACCCACCTGGAATATTACATATATTTAAAAGCACGTCATGTGCATGTATAAAGAAATGGTCCAGCGTTTGAAATACAGAACCTATGTCACTGTCCCCCATTTCATGCAGAGGGGACCTGTGGACTGAGATGAACGAAAAAAACTGCTGCCCTTCAGTTTTGTGAGTTTTGGTTAGCAAAAAGAAAAGTGCATTAATTTAAGTCACTGGAGTGAATCAGTGATGAGTTTGAAATGACTGTCTAGGGTGAGAGTGACACATTGTTGGCTCACCCCAGAAAACACTCTCGTGCTCAGTAAGAGCAGCAATATGCCAGCAGCCAGGAATGAGCACTCATTTCACTCACAGCAGCCATGACTTGATCCTCAGCCATCCCAGTGCTCCCTGATGGTGATACCTGTGTCCCAGTTACAGAGCACACTTGGGAAGAGCTGAGCTGCTTCTGCAGGGTACCTCTTCACCTCTCTGATGGCACACCACTCCTGGGCAATGCTTACCTTCCAGCTGTTCCAAAAAACACACCCTGAGTATGGATTTCAGCCAGGAGACCCAGCTGTGGACAGCTGAGTATTCTAAAGCCATTAAAACCTTCTGCATCCAAAGCAAATTGCCTTTCCTCTGCCCTGTTCACACAGGGAGCAGAAGAGGCGATGACGCGTTGTGCACTGGGTGCACCAACAGGGCAAAGTCTCCTTGGTATCCCAGCAGGCTCCAGAAAGCCTGGAGGCTCTGACTGATACCCCAGTAGTGGAATTTATTTCTGTTGTCTGATTACCTTTAACAGCGAGCATCCTGTAGGACATAAATTGGTGTAATGACCCAAAGCAGCTGTATCAGCGCTTGCCTTGCCTGTGTCTTTCACAACACAACCCTTGTTTTCTGCATCAGGCACCCTCCAAATTTGTTCAGTGAAGGCTGAACACACCTCAGTGTCACTTTGTGTGCCCTCTTGAAAAGCTACCTATGCCCTATAGCATCGCACTGATCACTGACACACAACCAAACCACCTTTCCTGACTCACCGCAGTTGTTTCACATTCATTTTTGCTCATAATTTCTCCAGAGCTTTTGCTGTGATTGGAATGTTTCTCCAGGTGAGTGGCTCCTGCTCCTGAGGGGCAGCCTGTTTACCTGCCAGCCCTACAACACAAATTACAGCCAGGAGAGCTTCCTAGTGCCTCCAGGGCATTTCCAGCAGATTCCTCCACAAACTCTTCAGTGAGCCACCAGTCCAGGTGTCTGGAATGCAGATGCATTCTTCAACCATCCTCCTTCACCTCTGGCTGCTCAGAGTTCTGGTGTAAGACACAAGAACCTCAATCTCACAGTCCCTCTGCTCCAACAGGGACTCACCCCACCTCCTTCCTTCCCTGATGTCAAGGACAGGCAGACAACATTCAAGAGAACCTGAAGAAATACAGGGAAGCAGTGGAGACAGAGTCCTACTCCAGGACAGAAAAAGAGGAAACTGATGCTCAGGTTCACATAATAGATATGAGGTCCATTGAGCCAAACAGAACCCACAAAGAAACCACCTCTCCACTGAAGACTCTCTTACATTTCACATCATCTCTGCGGGCCAGATTTGAGAAATGGCACTGAGAGAACTTTTCTTTTTTTCCCTGAAGTTTTTGCAAAGTTCTCTCCTCACAGGATATTAATCTCATTTCTTCAGTCAGGATGAGGCTGCATCCTTTGACTGATTCACCTTGGCCAAGACAGACCCAAGCATTTAAAAGCCTCTCCTTGTCAGGACATTTGCTGTATAATATTTTGATCAAATGATCACGCAATGTCCATGTATGCTGGTGGCAACTGCCAGTCTGTCCCTTCCATCAGCTGAGATATGTAACTCTGAGACTGCCACGCTCCTTTTCTCCTGCCATCAGCTCTTTCTGCAAGAGCAAACGCTGCATGGCAGTTTGTCTGGCACTGCTGCTGCATCCAGGCCAGCTTTCCACATGGAAGTCAAGCAGCAGTAGGAGCAGAAACCTCAGCAGGGCAGGAGCATCTGAATGCAGCAAGGCTTCCCTGCAGCACCCCCAAGAGCTTCAGCTCTGGCATAATCTGGTGGTGTATTTTCCAACTCTTTTCAAACAGCCCCTGACAAACCAAGCAGGCTGCTTTCTATCCCAAGCACATCTGGCACTCAAGCCTTAAACTTGGCAAACAGACTGATGGCCTTCTGTCTTGGAGTGCAAGTGCCTCAAGTACATACTGATTGGCATCAACAGGCAGAAATTCCTTCTCTCTTTGAAAAAATAGTCAAGATCTGGATGTAGTGGTACTTTCCTCCATTTTCTGAAAGGCTGTAAAAAAATTACTGGTTCCATATAGCCCTTTGCTTTCAAAACTGTGATAATGTGGCTCGGAATAATCCTGGAAGGGTGCCCAGACTCACGTCCAGCTGCATCCTGAATTTCAGTACAAGTATTTGCATACAGGCTAGTAATTGGCATGCAGCTGGTTTTATGCCAGCTCCAGCAATTGCATAACCCAACTAATCTTTTCTCTGGGCTCGAAAGAGGAGTCTGTGTCTGCTGAGCTTAAAATTTCTGGATGGGGCCTGTTCAAGTATGCTCTCACATTTCTATGCCACGCTGTTAACCTCTCCTGAGATACAGTGCTGACTCTTCAAACAGGAATTTTAATTGAAATTTGTCTGAGGTAGGAGGTGCCTCTGCCTTTCCTTGACTCTCCTGTGCTGAAACTGAGCAAATGACATGAAAATCCTCCTCCTGCACAGAGGACTGTGGAGGGACTCTTCCTTGGCTCCTACAATCTGTAAGACCTTGGATTGCACTTGCCCTCCCACAGCACTGGGCAAGCACCAGATAACCAAAAGAAGGCCTGTAAAGTGAGGAACATGCTTTCTGTGATGGTCTATTTGACCACACCTTGTTGATTTTATGGCCGTTTTCTGTGCATCTGTCTCAAGGTAATAGTGAAACAGTGGGAGCCACTAAGAAGTGGCTGCTATGTAAAAACAAAATCCAGAATTCAGGCTAATTTTCTTTAAACTATGTGTTGGTTTTGCTCAGCCTGGTTTTTGGTAGCAGGGGGCCACAGAGGTGCCTTCTGTGAGAAGCTGCTGGAAGCTTCCACCGTGTCTGGCAGAGCCAATCCCTGATGGCTCTGAAGATGGACCTGCAGGAGGCTGTGCTCCAGTGCAGACCCTGTGGAGAGAGGGGCCCTGCTTCCAGGCTGGAGCAGCCTGTCCTTGGAGGGCTGCACCCCGTGGAGGAGTGACCAGGCCACAGCAGTTTGGGGAGGGCTGTGTGCCTGTGGCAGGGACTCACACTCAGCAGTTTTGGCAGGGCTGCTGCTCGTGAGAGTGGATCCCTGCTGGAGAAGTTCACAGAACTGTCTCCCATGGGAAGGGGCCCCAGCATCCCACAGGGGAAGGAATTCTCTCCCAGAACAGCAGGAGAAAAAAACACGCAGGTGACAAACTAAACTAAACCCCCCTGCCCTGTCTCCTTGCACTGTTGGTGGGAAGGAGGGAGGGGCTGGGGGGAAAAAGGTGTTTTTAAGGGCTTATTTTACTTCTCATTATCCTTCTCTGATTTTGCTAGTAATAAATTCATTTTAAGTTGAGCCTGTTTTGCCCTTGAAGGGTTTCCTCCCTGTCCTTATCTCAACTCATGACCCCTTAGTTATTTTTTTTCTCTCCTCTGCCCAGCTGTGTCAGGGGAGGGTGAGTGAGTGCCTGGCGTTGGGCCAGCGTCAAACCACCACAAACTATTAACCTCAAACCAGATACTCAGGTGAGACAAAGAAGCACATGTGAATTCATGCCAAAAGAACCACTTTGGATACAGGGAGTTAAAGCAATGGGTGACAAAGAGCTAAGCAGAAGAGATAGTTCAGGGTGAGTTCATCTACTGTTTTAAGACCACCATCACTCTCCTCAACAGTTCCCTAGTTCTTCTGCCTGCTCTTAAATAGGAGCCCCTCTCATCCTCCACCAATCCTAATTTTAACAACACCTCACCCTCCACTCTGGCTTTTTAAAAGTTAACAATGAAAACCCTCTTCTTTCTTTCCTTCCATCAATATTTTGATAGTTACAAACATTCTCCCAAGACACCCCTTTCTTATCCCAGCACAGGAACTGCATTGAGCCCACTGTGCTCTCAGTGATGTCGCAGTAGATCAGGAGAGATGCTGTGGCCTGTTGTGACATGGAAGTAAAACTGCAATGAGATCTATGTCCCCACTAACAGGACACAATCAGCTCCCAGTAGTGGCATTTTCCGTCCCCTTCCTGCTCTGTATCCAGGAGTGTGGGTTGCCTTCCTGGTCATATTTGATAGCAGAATATATATTCTTCCTGGCAAAAGGGTCAGTTTGCTTCCAGTGTTTTACTGCAGTTAAACCAGCCCAAACAGTCTCTCTGCAGGCAGCAAATGTGTGGTTTGTCCTTGTCTACACTCCTGCTAAACTGCAGCTGGCACTGATTGATGGTGTTTGTTTCAGTGAGATCATTTTTAATAATGTAGACAACAGGAGGGAAGATCAAGTGCCCTGACCCACCAATTCTGCTGTACTAACTGCTTTCCTTAGCAATAAGAACAAGCCTTGGTAATTTCTTTGCTGAAGGCCTTCCCAAATAACCCCACACAAGAGAGGGGGAACAGCCAAACAGTCCGTGGGGTGTTGAGCAGAGCTGCTGAGGGGAAACCAGAGCAACTCCTCTCCCAGCCTCAGCTAAGTCAGGTTCAAGACTGAATCTCTTCCCCTGCACTGCCCAAGGTTACCTTTGTGGCTTCTCTTACCACAACCTTTAAGATCAAAAATTATAAGCAAATAAATAATTCTACAAGATCTGAATGATAATTTCATTCTCAGTCCATGGAGCATCATGCCCAGAACTTAAAAAATATTGGTAAATGGATGGAAATATTCATCCAATCCAGTATAGGGAGGGATGGTGTTCTTCAAATTATTGTAACTCTTTATTTGTCTTTAATAACCTGTCTTTCTCTGGAGCTTCTGGTGTCCTTGTTCAAATTGCATAGGCACTGTAAGGCTGCAGAAGTTATAAACCTTGCTATGCCGGGTCTTCAAAAGCTACAAAACATCTGTTGGCTGGCAAGAGCAATTAATTAGCAAAATTGAAAAGATGGTTCGTTTTACAAAGGCTTGGATGAAGCAGGGGAGGGGGAGGTGACTCCAGGAAAGTGAAGCCTAGTGAAGGCCTGTAAGCTGTGTGCCTCTGGGCAAATTCCCAAGGCTGAAATCTCAAGGAATTTAATGCTTCTTAATTCCACAGGATCTTTAATTACAGCCAAGAGAAGGCAATGAGATGTGATGTCAATGTTTAAATGAAAATAAAGATAATAAAAAGCCTGTCAAATTTACCAGCCAGTCTCCCAGACACAGTCCCACACACGCTGAGCACCTGGGTGCTCAGAGAAAATAACCAATTCCACGAACACAGCGACAGCAGAGGAAAATAAAAAGGCTCCCATACCACCCTCCCCACACCTTTTAGAGGCTGCTGCCCCCTCATTTTGTCTGAGTGATCTCTGGAAACGACGGTGCTGGTACACGTGCATTTTGGGAAGAGCTCATGCTCTCACATGAATTGGACCAACATCCACTTGAAAACCATCCTAGTAATTATGGACTTAATTACAGGCTTGGGTGTTTGTAAGACACTTTTTTCTGGAAAGCAAAGCTAACCCTTCTAACCTAATACCCCTCAATGGTTCAACAAAACTCCCACTGGGCCACTGCACAGGGTGCATGCGTGTTTCTAACCCTGCTCTGCAGTTTTTGGGTGTGTGGTTGTTTCTCACCCAAAAGCTGCCAGGTGCTTCCTAGGGGAGCTTGGGATTGCTGAGGAATTTTTTGCAAATAACAAGCAATATTCCTCCTCTGCCTTTCTCAAGGCTGGAGAAGCAGCACTTTCTTTGGGATGCTCAGTGCCCCGGCCTAGCACAGGTCAGGACCAAAGCAGGGCCCCAGCTGAGGGCATCACCTCCCACTGTTGCCATCTCCCCTGTGAATTTGCCATGTGTGAAAATGTCTGGGAAGGGGTGGGCTGCTTCACCAGGGAGGAAGAACTGGGTGACAGCAAGAATTTGGGTAAGCAAGCTCAGCTCAGGCTCCTCCCCCTGCCCAAGCCCCTCCAGCTGGAGATCAGCTCCAGCTGATCCAGCTTCAGCCTTGCCCCTTGGCAAGAGGTGAACAAAGGAGAAAATGTCCTTGACTGAATGCCAGCACTTGGCTCGAGAGGGACAAAGCGCCCATGGCTCCAGCAGCCACTCCCAGATCTCTGGATTCACACTTTTACCAGTCTGGGATGCAAAATATTATCTCTAGGCAGCTCCAGGAGTGCCCTGGCAGTGTCACCAGCACCCAAGGGACCCTGCCACAGGTGCTGGCACCTCTCTTGCAGCTGCTCTTCTGCACCTGCTCCTGAGCTATGAGAGAGAGAGGTGCTTTCAGTCCAAGCAAGTTTGAACCCCAACTTTGAGTTTAGTTGCCTAACTCTGACACAGAGATGATAGCTGGTCAAGCAGAGGAAAGCAAGCACCAGACACCAGCTGCTTCTGCCCAGCACAGCAGCGCCAGGCAGGCCACAGCAGCACCCTCGCTGTAAATTAAAATGAAACCTGCCTGATGCATACTGGGCACTCAGAGGGAGCTAAAGAAATCTCAGTTAAGAAAAAAAAACCCATAAAGATACTCACTGCACTCTTTTACAGTAAGACACATGAAGAATATGGCCACACATCAAATACACAGGAGAACAACCTTATGATGATAAACAACCACCTCTAATTAAAAATTAAGGGTTTTTTTTTCCTTCGGTGATTTTTGATTTCTTTTCAGAAATAATTAACCTTTCCTAGCATATGAAATGTTTCTGCCAGACAAGAATAAGAAGACTAAATATGTTTCAAGGCTGAAAAAGAAATCAGATCTTCTGTGCAGTCATGGGGTTCCTGTACATCTTCCCTTCAAACCCATAACTCAGTTTTATATTTACTTTGTTAATTAAAACTGAGCTTTATTAAATTTGTATCTTAAAAATCCAATAAAGAAGAAGCCACCATAGACAAAAGCATTTCCCTTGGTACAGATGTTAAAGTGGGCTATCAATCAGCCATGAACACAGATACACAACTGACTGTGCCTATCAGAAAATTATAAACACACATCCCACTGATGGAGGGAAGTTTTGATTATCAGCAGCATGTGCCATTATCCCTCAAGATACGGGACTGTGTTCCATACAGGCAACTCCAAGATGATTTTTTCCCCTCTGAGGTTACTATGCTTTATTATTATTATTATTATTACTATTATTTTTACTATTATTATTATTATTATTCCTCCAGTAATACCTAGCTCAGAAATTAATTCAATGCAAGTATCCTGGATGCAGAGAAGCTGGAGAGTAGACAGGGCTCTATAAATAAGAGATACCGAAACCATGCTGTTCCTTCCCTCAGAATTTTTTCCAATAATTTCAAACTGTTCATTAAATAACCAATACTCTTTGCCTGAGCAAACAAGACATTGAACTAAAAAGCAGACCTGCCCTGAGAGCTTTCCCTGGCTGAGGGTTATGCCCAACTTTACCCAGGGTGAATACATTGCCTGGCTCTTGTGAAATGCATGTTGGATCAGACAAGGAGGCACGGCAGAAACTGGATGGGATGTTAACATGAACTTCTTCTGTGCTTCTCTCTTACTGCTTGAAAAAATACATATTAAAGACAGAAGAGTCTTTAATTTTTAACTCGGCTCTGGATTTGCAGAAGGATGTACTGACTTGAGAAGTTTCTGTTTGTTCGTGGATACATTGTGTAATTAACCTTGTGCTCTGGACTGATGAATTGCTGGTTCAAGACTTTGTGTATGTGTCAGCATCCTTCTAAATAAATCACTTCCAGTCTTCTTACATGGTACTGTACCAACAGCTGTAACAACCAAAGCCTGGCCTAATTATACGAATTATTACAGTCAATAGTTTGGCTTCAGTGTGGCTTTTGGTGGTGCCAAACAGTTGTAATATGTAAGGGGTGAAAATTGTAATGGAAAATTAACTCAAGATTTGAATTTCTTCACTCTCCATGCAACTGAGATTTCTCAAAGGCTACAAACATGCTTTGCTAAACAAACCAAATGTTTACATGTGTTTGCTGTGATTGTGAATTCCTTGTGTATCACTTAAAACCAGAAAAATCCACGTGGATGACCTGAAATGTCTTTCACTGCCTATTATGGCCTATGAGAGTTTCTGCCAAGGACCAGAAATGAATGCCATGAGCAGCACAAGCAGCCACCACGCCCTTCAAATGACAACTAGATTTAACTCCACTGCGATGGTTTTATCAGCACCTTCTGCAGAAATACCTATTGTGTTAATTTGACTGAATTGCTCTTTAAAATATTTTCATTTGAAACAAATATAAAATCATCCTGGGTAACCTGAAAATATTTCTATCACTACTGAACTTTTTATTTGCAGAAAATCAGTGCTCATATTATTAATATATTACTTACTAGTACAAAATGGAGTGACCCATTTAAAGGCCAATCAAGTGCTCAAAAAGGCAAATAAAAATACAAGAGACTCATGTGGATTTTAAATTAATCAAGGCCCTTAGAAAAATTAATTAATACCCAAATAACTGTCATTCCTGAACTGTTTCTTGGCCAAGATAACTTAGTTATCAGCTCCCAGTCTGGCAATTAGGAACTGGAAAAGTACTTGATTGATACAATAACAGTACTTAAATTAATGAAGCAGATAACACCTATAATCAGTGAGAAAAACCTAGAAAGGGTCTCAGTGAATGTTATTATGCCACAGAAGAGCTGGTTTCTATGGATTTCAGTTTGTCTCAGTTCACTAAACGTGGCTCCTTTTATAGGGATTTCATCTCTTTACACATGCAGCAGTTATAAAGCCAGATGATCAATCCCAGAGAGTTTGCAAGTTCGTGGGACACAAAACTTACAGGAAATTTCAGCTGCCTCACCCTAAAAGCCATTGCTGACTGTTTGGTGGCAATCAGTTGCCAAAGCAGAACGTCAGAACCGCTCAGATCTGGGGCAGATGGAGAATGCACTGGTGGGTTTAGGAGTCAAAATGAGGTCACTGGAAAGCGTCCCCTCTTCTTAGGGAATTCTTAGGCTCTCTTTTCTGACCACTCTGGATACCCACAATCCTATGGGAAGCATGCAGTATTTTCATTTCTGGCAGATTTTAAGCCACACCTGCTGACATGCTACCTCAGTGCCTCTTCTCAGAGCTGGGAGCTTTCACTCAGTACAGAATATTCCAGGGCTTACTGCAATTGGCCTTTAGCCAGCTTCCCACAGAGAAAGCCAGAGTAACTGGAAGATATTTCATCATACCCCGACACTCCATATTTCTCCATCACTGACAGGACCCTCATCCTTCAAAAGTCCATTTCCAACTCAGCTGTCTGAGAAGAATGAAAAATCATTCTTCTCAAAAGTCTACGCAAGGGAAAAAAAAAAAAAACAAACCAAAAAAAAATACCCAAAGATAAATAGATTGGACCTAATTTAAAAGTTGTTGGGAATGGAAAATGACGTGAGAATCCACAAGCACTAGTTTATTTAGGACAACAGCCTCTGGCATGGGCTTAAATGCCATTTTTGGTTAAGGCAGACAAGTGGTCTTTTCCAAAGCTTTACTTCTCTAGGGGATTCATATTGTAGAGATAATCTCAGTACAGATATGATGTCCTTTGCTCTAGCACCTGTCACATACCCCCTTTCTTGTCTTGCCAAGCTCTCAGAGGCCATGCCTGCCCTCTGGAGTAGCAAGCAGAAGGCATCTGTCAGAGTGCCAGGGGCTGTCATTAAAAACAAATGGAGAAATAACAACAAAATAAAGAAACACCCAGTGCTTGGAAACCTCTGCCAAAACCTCTCCAGTTTAAGATGTCACTGTTGCTGAAACAAAAGGACTGGATGAGATGCATTTACACGTGCCAGTGCTGCTTAACTTCATAAATTGCTGGATCAATTCCTAGCTGTATGAACAATTTTGTGCTCTGCTTTATTCCAAGAGTAAATACCACTGCCCAAAAAAAAATCCCACAACCCAAAATATCATAAGCTCTGCTAAAAGTATACTGTCCAAAGGGTGCAAGCCCATGCCTTCTATCAAATATGTAAATCAGATACGACACCTTATAAGCCTTTCAAATCAATTGTTACCATTTTCTTTGGTTTATTTATATCAACAAGCAGAAAGAGCAACTCGTATCTACCGAAACAGAAAGAGGGAGAGAAAAGGGCAGTTGTGCAGGGAACTCAGAGTTCTGAAATACTCTGCATTTATACAGCACAGAGAGGGAGAACCCACAGGATGCAGTTCCAGAATGAAGTTCACATTGATTCCTACTTCCTACACACTGCTGGATCAAGTACCATACCCGTTATTTATGACTGGAAGTTTTTAGGTGATAAAAACCCCATAAAACATTCAATTTTTCCTTCTCCCTTGTATATACACTCATTTTGCAAAATGAGTGTGTTCTTGCTTCAGCCCAGGGCGATCTGCAATCCATCCCGTTACCACCCAAGACAGCACATTTAGAACAGGAAAGCTACAACTATAGTATATGACACTGCAAGGCTTTCTGCTTAATACTGGTTTTGGCACACCTGTGAGGTTTCTAGGCCAGAAACCAAAACTGGCAGCAATCTGCCGTGGTATTTCTGGTGCAAAGGCCACAAAGAAAAAGCATTTGTTTAAAAGAACCTGTTGGGATTATGCAATAGAGACGGGACCAGTGAGAGATGTTTGAAGGAGTGATTTATTGCTCTTATCTTCTACAGTCTCATGAAGGAGTGAGCATAAGTTAGAGGTCTGAAGTTGTCCGTGGTCAGTGGTCACAAAATCTATAGCTACAAGGTCTTTTAAAGGTTTATTAGCCAATAAACTACTGCCACAGAGATTGTTTCTATTTTCACACCAACCCCTAATTAATTTGTCACGCACGTTTTTGCCGCAATGCGGACCTTATTGACCAATCACATAATAACACACAAACCTACCTGCTACACCTTAAAACTTTTACGATTTCCACAACTAGGTCTATATCTTTAAAGCTTTAAAACTTTCCACTACCTAGTTTAACATGTCTCTGCCTATACTACAACCCCAAATTCTTGCTTATGGTCTCTAAATCTGGAAGCCTTTTCCAAGGTCTCAGGTCAAACCCTGCATTCATTTCTGTGTTTGGTCCTGCATGCACAAGGTTTTGAGAATTTTCTGTGCCTGGATTTCCCACAAGAACCAATCCAAGGCAATTTCTAGTACCACCACCTCTCTCAGCATTCTTCTCATTGCATAGTACACAATGATGAACAATGAAAGAAGGCAGATATCACGAGAAGACACTCGAAATCTACAAAAAGTAGCTTCCACACAGGATTTCCTTTCTCCCTCTTAAAATTTGGATTGAATTTCATACTCCAAAGCAATTAAAATAGCCTCCTGAAATGTCAGCAGTGCCATGAATGTGGGGGAATGTATAGGCAGAAACACATCTCATCAAAGCAAGGCTCTTGGAAAGTTTTCCCAACAGCTGAGGTACATAGAGCATTTTCCTGATATTATCACTGATTGAAGGAAATAAAGCTGATTGTTACTTGTAAGATTCAATTTCTTGACAGATCACAGGCATAAGCAGTCACGGATTGCACACTGATTTCAGCCTTCCTTAGGACTTATGTATAAGAGGTGGCAACATGAGAAATGAGTAACTTACTGCAGCTCAGAAGAGGTAAAACAGCTGATGCATTCAAGGAACCAGATGTTCCTATGAATACTTGCAAAACTGAGTTGAAGCCATCTGGTCTCAATGCTTTGCCACTTGGAAGATGTGATACTGCATTCTCCATTTCCTCTGTTGATCTTGCTGATTCTAACTAAGGTTTCCTCTCCTCTGAGGGTCAGGGTGTTTTTAAGGTTCTCCCAGAGATTACACCCGGATTAAAAAGTGACACTTTCCAAAGGGAAAGGAAGTCTAAATAAAAAAGGAAGGTGCTGTCCCTTATTCATTCCCCACGTGCCCCAAGCATTGGAAAGGGATCATTAGGTATCAGTAACAGCCTGACTTCTTATCCAAACCTCACTCTTTCTTTGCACTACAGTTACAGGTGACACTTTGTGGTCTTGACACCATGGGGTTGGGGAGTGATGAACTTTGGCCTGCAAAGTCCAGGGTGTTATTTTAAGACCTTCTGCTCTCTGTTTAGGGCACCTTTGAACGCTTGTGCCTGCCAGGGCTGTCCCATGGAGGTTATTATCTCACATCAGATGCCTGTTCCACAGGGATTTCTCAGGTGGAGCAACATTCCCAGGGCAGCCCTACCCTTCACCTTTCCATGAGCTTGCCAAGGGTTATCACCAAGTAACAGGGCTGTGGAGACAGCTCTGGTGGCTCACTAGGGTCTGGCTACACCTGGCCTGCAGCTTAAATCAGAGTGTCCTTGAAACCAGAAGCATCTGAATGCCCTTATTTCATCAGTGCTGAGGCCTTAGGAGCGTTGCTTATTTACAGCATTTGCAAATCCTGCCGTGCATCCTCGGCTCTGCCCTTCAGGCCTGTTATTTCTGCCTTCCATGTACTCTGTGAGAGGTCTCGAGTCACCACTCAGGAGAAAGATGCTCTGTCATCAGGATAAATGCCAACTGCCCTTTAGGGATACTTGCAGCAAAGCTGCTTTTGTGCTGGATGGTCCCTGGGTTCCTTCTGGAAGTGGGCTCTGCTGCAGGACTGCCTGATGCCACACCTGGCACACAGGCAGTGTGAACACGTGGTCGATTTTCAATACACTCTTCTTGGAACAGAGCTTTTGATTTCTGGGTCTTGGGAGGTTTTTTGTTTTTTTTTAAATCAAATGGGCTACATAAAGGAAATGTCAACTTAATGGTTCATGAAAGCACTTTCCTGGAGAACAAACATTAACCGTTCAGCATAACTGAACATGAAATCTTCTGCTCTGGAACAGGCTATGCATGCAAGGTTGCACAGAAAGCCCATCTAGAAGATGGAGCTGGCAGAACACTGACACCTGCAAAACAGTCTGAGCAGTCCCTTCCCCAACTGCTTTCTCTGGGCAAATTCAAGTAAATCAGGACGAAGAATTTTTGTACAGTTCTGAAGTCTGCAACATTATTATTGGAAAAATGTTCCTATCAAATTTTTTCTGTGCCCAGTTTATTCTGTTACTTCTAGTAACAGCTCCTTCTCCATGTCTGGGCTTTATCTCTCAGAATTAAAGCAAAGAAAAAAGTCAGGCTTTTGTTGCTGCAGCATTCCCAGCTCTCCTCCGCAGTATTTCATGCAAAATTAAGACCTTCCAAATCTGGATTTTTTTCTTACTTGGAAAAATCCTACCAACAGGAAGCAGTTCGAATATTCCCTGCTGCCACCTCATTTCTGTAATGACATGTTGCTTGCTTTGTAGTTCCTTATAACAAGGCAGAACAAACCTCACAGCACGTCAGGACTAGAAGTGTGCCCATGTACTGGGAGCGTGCTTCTGTTCCCATGTGAGTGCATATTGTTTCAGGAGAGCTTTGATGACACGGTGTCAGAAATAAACCAGCAGAGAGATTGCTCCTGTCAAGTAATCACAAACACCCAATTTTAGTGCTGCAGGATGTTTCAGCTCTAACAAGGACCACGCAGAGGGAAACTTGTACCCGTCCCTGCAAAGTTCAGGAAGAACAAGGTGAAATCTGGGGTGAACTGAGGCTGCTGCTGTTGGAGACTAAAGTCTTATAATTTATAGCTTAAACATCTTCATGAAGGACTTTTGCTTGTTATAGCAAAACTGTAAAAAGCTGCAGAGAAAACCACCAAAACCCTGAATGGGATCCTGGACTGCGTGTTGATAAGATAAAGTGACTCAGGTCTGGGCTGGGGGGAGAGCACCTTCACAGACGGATCAAGCTTAGCACCTTGGGGGCTATCAGCTGCCAGGCTGGCACACAGCCTCATTCCAAAGGCTGGGGGGAGGAGAGCTTTTGGGGGTGTGGTGGTCAGAGGCAGTGAATGCCCATCCTCTGCTCTGCAGGCCAGCTCAGCTGTGGCCCTTTCCCCCAGGAGAAGCTGCATCCACGTGAAGGACAGCAGAGGGGTGTCATGGCCCATCAAAGGCACCCCAAGGGTCCCCAGACCCTGCACCAGAGCACTGCAGATGATGCAACAGATCCAGAGTCCTGCAAGGTACAAACTGGCTCTCCCCAGGGAAGACATGTGGGTGTTCCCACCTGGCCCAAACCTGTATTAATCCACTGGATTCTATACTTTTTGGCAGCAGGGCTGCAGGGGACCCTCATCCCCAAGACCAGATTGGAGGGGAACAACAAAACATCATTGGGACCCTCAGAAGGGTGGTATGTTTCTATCCAACCCCGTCACTGTCTCCTCACAACACCTTCCTGCCTTCTCTATTTTTCTCTCCTTTCCTCTTTCTCTTTCTTTCTCTCTTTTTCTCTCTTCTTTTCTTTTTATCTCTCTTCCTTCCTTTCTCTCTCTCTCTCTTTTCTTTCCCTCTTTCCTTCCTTCTTGGTCTTGCTCGCTTGCTCTTTTTTCTTTCTCTTTACCTCTTTTACTATTAAATAAAATATATCAAGTTTTTTGGCACCGACATCTAACCTGATTCGGTTTTCATCGTGGCTTTGGGGTGTATTTCAAACCTTTCTAGGTTTGATCCATTTTTATTCACTGATGCTTAGTCTCCTTTGGTCTTCTGTATTAATTTGGATCTTAACAGCTGGCAGTAGGGGTCTGTGAAGAGTGCCAGAGTTTTGGCCTCTTGAGAGTCAAAAAAACTGATGAGCATCCCTCAGGAATGCCATGTCTTGTGTCCAACTGCAGCTTCCTCTGGGAAAGTGTGCTGGGGAGGCTGTGATAAAGTCAAGAGCCTGGCATTAGGAAAACGCTTTTCTTGGGTGCCTGTGGAATTTAGCAGAATCCTGCTAAAGCATTGGGAGATGCAGGCTTGGATCTGATGGTCTGCCCACATTCCAGTGCTGCACCATGTGCTGCAGACCCCAGGGGAAGGGGAGGTCTTACCATCACTGCACAGTCCATGTTCTCACTTCTCACAGCAGAAGAAGCACATTCCTCATTAACTTTTTCAATGTGACATCACAGAAACTCAAATCTAACAAATCACTCCAGTGACAAGCCACCCTGAGATGACTAATTCCTGAAATCAATTATAACACTGGGAAAGAGAAAAAAAAAATCTAGGAAATTTGAAACTCTCTTAGAAGAGAATGTCTCTCCCAAACCAAAAAGTGGAGGCAGATAAGAGCATTTCCAGGGACTGCCAGGCTGGTCACGCCAGCAAGAAAAACAAGTATTTGTTAGTTTTACTATCACTTCTGCAGGGCTCACCTGATTTAAAAACAATAGGAGACACTATTTTTTGGCTAAAGCCCCAATAAACTTCAGTGGTGCAGTATGAGGACCCCAGCCTCAAAGGAACAGGAGACTTTATCATTATTATGTATTTACAAGCTCTTTTGAGAAATCCTGCAGCATCCAGAGAGTGCCAAAATAGCTATGCCAGTTCTGCTGGCCCAACACTGTTTTCTGCACTGTGTGGTTTGGCCAATGAAATATCTCCACCACCCAGCACTGAACTGCTGCAGGAGAGAGATAAATTTGTAAGTGATATTTTGATTTGGGATTAAATCATTAGTATTATCTGGCCTAGTTTCCTGAACCAGTAAGTGAAGACATGTTGTTGTAGATGAGAAAATAATCCAGCTGTAGAGCTGCTACAGAGAGAAAACATGGGGAATAGTTTCATAACCATGTTAGGTGAAGACTGCAAGTCCTGTTTTCAGGAGATTGGAAATCCTGAAGTCTGACTTCATTGTTCTTTTAAGCTGAAAGTCAAAAATTTAAATTCCTCTAGCAAAAAAGACCCCTTTTTCAGATCATTTGAAGCATTTCATTTCAGCAAATGTAAATGTTTCCTTTTGATTTGCCCTCAGAAAAAAAAAATAATATATATTACAAAGGAAAATATTCAAAGCAAAACGTATTTTTTAAATAAAAAAGCTGAGATAGTGCATCAGCAGAACTGTCCTGGGGGAGTTAGGAAATCCCCAAAGTAACTTCTGGCTGAAACAGCCTCCCATACAAAATCATTCCAGTTCTGAGAGAAGCACATATTGCCACTGAACATGATTCACTTGCAGCTTTGTCAGGGTCCCACTTAGACAGTCTCATGGCCCCAAAAAAGCCCACAGGATAAGCCCTGAAACAATCTGTCCTTCCACCAATTAGGCTCAAAACACTCTCTAGAGCATAATGAAGAACAGAAGAGCATGTTCCCAGCTGGGAGTGAGAAAAAAGGGATAACTGCTAAAACAGGAGCATTACTGCAAAGGCAATATTTAGTATATTACTTAATTAGAAGGGTATTTTCTGCTCTTTCTTGCTGGTTTACGGTACTTAAAATGTCTTGCAAAAAAGTGGAGTGCATGAAAACTGAAACAAACAGGTTTTATATTTTCATTATGTTCACAACTAACTCTAATTAAGATCTTTTCTCAAAATGTGCAGAATCTAAAAAGAAAGTGTGCATTATCTTGGGAAACTAAAAATATGCTTCCCCAGGCAATAGTAAGGTTGTCCTGTCAGAAAGTTCCCTCCTGCCTTGAAATCTTGACAGGAGAATATGATGATAACGAGATATTAGCAGTTGCACAAAACCAGCAGAGAGGACTGAAATAAAACATACCATGAGAGAGTCAACTGCCTTTTCTCATTATCATTTTGATTAGAAATGCATAAAAAGCCAAGAAATGTTTTCCTCATTACCTTTTCTCAAGAAAGGTCATGAAAGGGCTTCCTGATGTCTTTAAGACAAGGGATGACAGCACTGTGTGATAAATACTTATTTTCATGCTATTTGCCTGAAACTTTCAAGTCTTTAGGAAGTTTGGTGTGCTCACTCTGAGTGAATTCCAAGCCACTTGTTAAAGATAATACACAACAATTTTACACAGCAAGCTTTCAAGTTCTTACGGAGACAGACAAAATAGCTGTCAGGGCAGCTAAGAAAAGTTCCTAATGTGATGATGCCTTTTTGGTCCTAATAACTTAGAGAGTAATTTGTTCTCACTGTCACTGAATTCACCTCCACTTTACTAAAAGAACAACAGCTGGAGCCACCTGAGACACTTGATGGTACCTCCTGCTCCCTGCCTGGGCAACTGGAACACTTCTGCCAAAGCAGAGTAATGGGAAACAGCTTTCTGCTGCTTGTGGAATGGAAAAACAGAAAACTTCCAGGATTCCAAGAGGCTTCTGCCTCCTTCCCAGTGTAAAACAAATGCCTCACAAAGAAAATGTTATGGGCAGTGGAGCATACATTTGCATCACTAACTGAATGGGAATTGGGCACTTGTGAAAAGTGTCCAGTGTGTCTGTTAAGTACCAGAAATGTCTGGCTGGGACATGCCAGTGGCCTGGCAGTCCAGACCATATGGCAAAAGGCTGGTGCTTAGGTAGAGGAGGTAGCCTGGCTTCTTCAACATGCCCCTCCATCCACAGATGGTGCCTTGGGGATGTCAGCTCCCTTGCCAGCCACTTATGACCTGTCCCCCACTGAGCATGGCCAAACCCTTCTGAGCCTGTGGCAGTACCTGTCTTTCCAGACTCACAAGGCAGTGAGTCCCAGGTATTCACCACCTCCTGTGCAAAGAAATCCTTTCTTTTACCTCTCTTTTATCTCTTGTACTTATTTCCCTGAGTGCCCCTTGCTCTAGCATTGCAGCATTTAGTGATCAGTAGTTCTAAATTCAACTCATCCGTCGCCTTCCTGATTATTCCAATGATAATCACACAGCCTTCAACTCTCCAAAGTGAAGTCTCAGACTTTTTAGACACTTTTTATAAAGCAGCAATTCCATGCACCTGGGTCATTTGCCTTTCTCAGTACCTGCTGTAATTCTACAACAGCCTTCTGTGGATGTAAGACCAGTACCACAGGTTTGTGCTCTTAATTATAGCTCTACACGGAGCAGTTGAACAAACTTGCCTTTGAAAAAGTACTGCACAAAGTGTAGCATGGAGGGAGCATCTCTCAAAGGGGAATAGAGAACATGTTTCCTGCATTCCTGGTCTCCATCTCTGATCTCTATCTGATGAAGAGAAGCCCATTTCCCAACTTGAAACTCCGGTTTTTCCAGAAACCCTGTGGTTTATTGACACCTATTCTCTTGTGAGTTTTTTTTTTAATTTACTTTACCACACACGTCATAATACAGTAACTTTGGACACCATGCTACAACAGGAGTGGGGAGCTTTAATCCTGAGAGCAGAATTTTTTGGTGGCTGCAGCAAGATCTGGGACTGAGAAGACCCAGGTGTAATTTTCTTGCCGTGCCACAAAGTTTTCTGCTCCCTTAGGCAGGTTATCCCTATCCTGGCCTCCACTGGCAGGACAGACACAGCAGCAAGTCTCTCTGACTCCTGAGGGTGCTGCACAGCTACAGACTGAGATCCTCAGTCAGCCAAAACCATCAGACAAAAAAACAACAGCTGCTTCATCAGGCAAGCAGGGGATGTCTTTAAGGCTCCCATTTCAAACCCTTTGTCAAAGGCTCCCTGGGGCCAGGAGAACAAAGAACATTATCTTAACCTCAAATCATAAGGTGCTCCTTCACATCCTGCCTGGGGAAAGGCTGCTCCGGAGGCTACCGTGGAGCTGCAAGAAGAAAAACGCCGCGGTGGTGGGGAGGAAACAAAAGGCACCTCCTGCCCTGTGAGCAGCACGTGGAGATGTGTGCGAGGAGCCCCCCGTGATTATTCCTATTCTGGCTCTGGGGAGGATCTTTCATCTTCCTGCCTGGGAGACCTTGGGCTTCCCACCACTGCAGCACAGCCTCGGCTCCAAAACAGAATTATTAAGGGCTCTTATTAACTTCCAAGTTTGCTCATTGGCTAAACAGCTGATGTGCACCTTGGCTCCTCGCCCCAGGAGGCAGCTTGTTGTCTTCAGCTCCCCAAGAAACTGGTTTATTCATACCCACGTTGTCCTGTGGAAGGCAAATGCGATTGCTTTTAATATAACATTAATGTTTTGAAGTTTTGATTAAAGCTAGCTACCATTATGGGAAAATCACTGAGGTTGTTTGTTGTCTTGGATTTTTTTTTTTTTTTTTAATATGTTGATTACTTATCTGTGTGCACAGCCTATAAAGAATGAAATAGCAAGATGTTTTAAAAAATAAATATGTATTTCCTCTTGGTAAAGAGTTTATCAAATCTTAAAAATCGAACGAGGAAAAGCAGTCACTATCTTTCAAAAAAAAAAAAAAAAAAGGTTCCCACAAAGTAGCAGACACAGCTCTTTCCCAATACCAAAAATGAGAAATAATGCACTTCTTGCACTTTCAGTTAACAAGCAATGTCCCCTTTAGCTTCCTCCACCAAACAGACACTCAGTGTTGCACAGTATTTCTCAAAAGCTAATTTCCACCTCAAAGCAGGCTGCAATCCACTATATGCATAAACATTTGGTTTCTGAAGACTTCTGTACAAGATGTGGAGAAATGCAGGAGTATTTACTGGAGCAAGAGGTAATGGAATAAAAATACACAAGAAAATATTCTGTTTATAAAGTTGGGTTTAAATTAGAGCTGCTATGTTTATAGCATTCCCAACTCTTTTCTACATTTAACAGGTTTTTTTTCCTTGAAGCTTTTGAGCTCTTTTATTTAAAAATAATAATAAAAAAAGAATGATGACTCTGATATTCCCACTTCAATGATTCAATCCAAAAAATACAGAAACGTCCCTTGGGAATTTCAAAAATTTTTCTTCTTAAATTGAAGACAATATTTGCAGCTATCCTAGGGGCTAGAATTTGAAATTAATGCTTTTGTCTATTGTTCTCCAGTTCTCATAGAAGAAATGAACCAACACCCTTAACAGTGTAAATCTAAAATGTTTTTATTAGTATTATTTTCATGCCTGCAAAAGAAGAAAGAAAACCTTCAAATAAAAACTGCTAAACTTACCATCAGTGAGCTAAAGCAGAATTTGGAAGCACAGGAATGACTTTCAGACAGGTAGGAAAAGAGCATTTGACTAACAAATAGAAATTCTTCGTACAACACCTGTGATATAAATAACATTATTGACCTGCCAACCTGTAATTAAATCCTATTGTTTTGATTGTTTTAACTCTGCTGCTGTATGCACGAAATCCTCTGCTGCTTTTTCAGAAAACCAAGAATAAACACAAACAGAAACTGAACAAACTCCTCAAAACCAGAGGAAAGAAAAGCTAAAAAAACTTGAAAAAGGGGGTAGGGTGGATATTTCCCTTTGAAAGGGAAAAGCCTCTAGAGTGAAAGCTGGCCATCATATGAACATATTTCAGCATCAGGCAAGGGAAGGCAAGGCAGCAAGTGCTGGAGGCTCCAGAATAATTCCTTGACCCATGAGAGGCACCTGTCCAGAATGGCTCTCCTGCACCATCCCACCCAGCACAGATCCACACTGCCAGTGCAAAAAGCTTCACCAGCACCTGCATAGAGGCAATGGTCACCCTGCGCCCCAAATCAGGGATGTGATGCCACAGACATTGAAATTACTGGTCCAAGGATGAAGAAAATAATTTTTAAAAAAGGAGTAATTGTGTTCTACACAAATAAACCGTTTTAGATGGCAGTTGCAGCACGCAGAAACACATGAGGCAGCAAACTCTAGCTACTGGCTGATGTGCAACCCTACTTCCCAATTTCACTCTGTGTTTAATCTCTGTCCATGCTGGGTGGGTTTCTGCCCATGCTGGGGTGGGCTCTGCTCCAAGCTCAGTATTTTTGGCCGTTCAACTGAACTTGGGGAGTCAGAGACTCTCAGGAGCACAGACTCTGCCCAACAGCAATACAGAGCCCTGCAGTGCCTGTGGAAACCCCACAGCACAGGATGGATCACAGAAAGTGACCAAAGGACAGACCAAAGGAGGTGGCAGCTCAGTGTCAGTAAGGAAGAAGGACACAGCACCCAGACCTGTGTGGTCCAATTCCCACACCATTATTGGAAATGTTTGTCAGCTGGGACGCACTGGAAAAGTAAATTTAGAGGCTTGCTTCAGATCTCTCAGCAGGGCTGGAGCCTCATGGGGAAATACCATACTTTGTTCCTCTAAAGAAATGCAGCACTGATAGCTTCCCCACCAAAGTAAGCAAACAGTTGGCAAAAGGAGGAATTTCACAGCTCCAATATTTTCAGCTGCAAACATTTTCTTCTAATAGTTATACCCAGATGGTGGAGTTAGCATTGCACCATCCACACCAAAATGGCCCATTTTTCATTCTAGGAATAAGTAGCAGCCTGATGCTTCCCTGTGCTCACATAGCCTGAAGTGCCTCGTGGAACGCAGAGCCAGCATCTTGATTTTCTGACAGACACCCCAGCCTTGTGAGGCTGGCCAGTCTTTCATTTTGTATTTCTCAATCTTCTGTATGACACAAATATTTACTCTGGAGAAGAAGGCACCACGTCAAAAAACATTAGGTGGGTTTGTGCTGCCCTGAGTGCTGCAGCCTGGATCTCTGCTGCCAGAGGTGCCTCAAGGCTCTCAGCACAACCCCTTTGGAGAAGCTGCAGCTTTCCACACAGACCTGGTGGACATGAGCCCATTTTGAGGAGCACCAGGTCTGTCCAACCTCACTTGCCACCTCAGTTAGAAGGGCTGCTCTGTGGGAGATGAGAAGTGCCAGTGTGGAATCCACTAGACACTCCCTTCTCCAGCCCTGATTAAAGCATTTCTATTCTCTGCAGGTGCCTGTGGGCAGAGCTGCTGTGCCTGGAGCGCTGCCTCCCACCAGCCAGCCCAGCAGGAGAGCATGGAACATCACAGAGGTGCTCACATCAGGAGCCCCTGGCTCACTGCAGAAGGCAAACACTTCAAAAAAAAACCAGAACATCTTTTTTAGCAAATGTACATTCTTCTACTCGAGATGGAACATGAGGTTGTCCTGCCTAATATTCTTAGAGGCAAACAGTGGAAAGACAGTCTTGGGAAAACTTTGGGGGTGTGGGTGGCAGCTGGTTGAGTAGCTGTGTGCAGGGAACAGCTTCTCACGTCTTGAGGTCAAAATGGAGCCCTGCAAGGAGCCTTACTCTGATTGATTCCCTACAACTGCTGAAGAAGTTATGCTCAGATGTTTTCAGGCAATGTGAAAGTGTAAAAACCCCTCAAATATACAGGGGAATAAAATTAGGACACCAATGGTCCCGACATACCCAAAAAATAGTCTGAAAAGAGCAAAATTCACAGGGACAGTGCCAAGGACTACCCTTAAACAGAAATAATCCACTGTACAGTGAATGAGAAAGAGGAGAAAGAGAGAGCTCTTCAGGAAAGTATTCTGATCCTCAGCCCTAAGATATCATCACGAGCTGTGACACCTTGTCACAAGGAGAGGTGAACACACCTGTGCAGTGTGCAGAGAGGCACGGGGGCTGCAGTGGTTGAGATAATCCCTTCACACTGCTCAGCCGTGGCAAGTCAGCTGAGTTTCAGCACTGCACTTCAAAACAAGAGGAACCCAGAGAGAAAACATGAAGAGAAAAAATCTGAGGTGAGCAGGGACCTATAAGGGCAGGTAGAAATAGGGCTGCTTGGTCTAAGGAAAAGAGGATGGAGGAGGAAGGTGATAAGAGTCATTCCTGCACAGAGAAAGAGAATAATCTCCTTCCCTGACCATGGTGAAGAGGCATGGAGCTGCAGCAGAAGGAGGAAGGGGACCTTTATTAGAGCTAAGGTTTCAAAAGAATTCTTATTTATGTCATTGGGTCAAGATTTTTCAGGAGCAATATATAGTACCAGAAGAGGGAAAGCTGACGTACTGAGAAGGGGTCTTATTTCTAGTGGGGAAAATAGCCACTGTTCTTGAAAACACAAACTACTTTAAGGAATGTCAACTCTGACCTCCAAAAATTAAAGCACCTTATGAAAAGAGAAGCCCAAAGTAGGTCATTGTGCTAAGCTATTTGAAAGGACACATTTTCTGTTTTGTGACAGCAAAGGTTTGCTGAATGTTTCTGAAGAGAATAACTGTTATTTATAAGCTTAAACAAGACAGGAAATATCCTACAGCCTGCTATCCTGAATGATGAACAGCTGATATTCCAGGTCTAACAATTTGAAAATCACACTTTGGCAATTGTGCCTTTGAACAAGCAACCTCGGGATAAGTGGGGCCACAGCCAACAGTATCAAGCAATATCACAATATGACTGAGGGAGAGTAATTAAAGCAAAACATACAGAATATTTTACCCACAAGTATTTGCTTTTCAATAGTTTGCAAGGAACCCTTTTAGGAGATCAAGGCTATATCCTCAAAAAATGTGTGTTCAGCTCCAAGAACTCCTCTCCTTGTAGCAGGGTTTTATCTTTCCTGCAAACTGAATTACATTTAGGACTAAAATATACTACTTGTGGAGCTCTTACAAGCCCATTTTGCATTAAGGCAAGCTATCACAGTAGCAAAAGGAACCTGAACATAAGATGTCTGATTAATGGTATCTATGCAAAGCAGCAAAAGCTTTAAAAGAGAACCAGTTTCCTGTAAACAGTGACTAGGACTCTTAAAATATTATCATTCCTGGACATTCATTATTTCCCACTAATTAAATGCTTTTCCTTCTTTTCACCCTAACTGCATTATAACTTGTGACATAAAAAGGACAAATGCTGCACTGCCTGCCACAGCTGAGGAGCAGGAAAGTTGGAGGAAGGTTGTTTTGTAACGCTGACATTTTGAGAAATTCAGACCACGTTTGAGGGTAGGCATCAAATCTGCAGAGAACTGATAGGCACCACTACCTCCTTCCTTCCCACAGAGGCCGTGGCTTCCGTCCCTTTTCCGACAGAGCTGCTCCTCTGCCCTGCTTCATTTCCTCCCTTCCTGCTGAACAAGATAAGCCCAGGGAGCAACAACATCCATTAATAGGGTTAGCAAGGCCAAGCTTAACTCTTCGGTGTAAAAGGCCCCCAAACTCCCATGAAGGGTTCAAAAAGTTGAAGGGTTTGGCTTTGTTCTATTTTTTTTTTGTCTTTTCATTGAAGATAGATTCTGTTTCTTGCCTAGTTTTTGAGCCTTTGAGATATATGTTGTTCTGTTCCTTCTGTACCAAAAAGCCTTCTCTTTCTTTTAATCCAAAAGCTGAGCATCATCACTTGAGCTGCACAACTCCTGCCTGGGCTTCACTGAGCAGCCCCCCGTTTTATACTTGTGTAAAATCACAGGGTGCAGGCAACAAGGAAGGGGGGAGTGCTTTCACAAGCATTTTGAGACCCCACTGCACAGTCCTCTTACAGCAAACTTGGACTTGAATATATATCACAGTGTTTAAAAACTGCTTTATTTGGGCACCCTTCCCATGCTGTTTGCCTGACCTCTAAGCTTCCGTATGAAATTAGTAAAGTGCATTCACTGACTTCAGTGATCTGTGACCCAAAATTATACATCAGGTTTACTTTTAGGTTTAACACAAACATCTAATTATATTTAGAGAAAGTTTAACATGAGAACATCAGCCTGGGCAAATCTTGGCTTTTAATAAGATGTCACAATGCCCACTGTGCATTCTGAACCTATTAATGGTTATTTCACAGAGCACTAATATCTACAGGAGGATCAGCAGCATTTTTTTGAATGGAAAAAACAGCTAATTTGATCACTAGATGTTGTAAATTGCTTATGAGCAGCAGACTGATGCTGGAGGAATTGGTCATTTCAAAAGCAAACATGCCTGACCCATCAGAATCAGACCATTAGCTGTTTTGTTTCCTCTATGCCATTGCTGCAGAGTGAAGTCAAGGAGCAGCTCTGGCCCTCAGGAGGGGGATCTCTAAGCTGGCTTTGCTCTGAGCATGACAGGGACAGCTTGGTTCACTCATTCTGACTGCCCACTATGGGGCAACACCTTCAGTCACCTCCCGTTCCTGCCCTTTCCTCCCCATCACAGCAGAGCAGAAGTCAGGGAAGCACAAAAAGGTCACTACAAAATTATTGCCAAAGGACCTGGGAGATTTCCTTTTGTGACTCCTGCTAGCAGTGAAGGGAGGGCAAGATTAATGTAATTTTTTTCTGGGCAAAAATAACTATGATCCTGTATTATTTCATCCTTTAGCTCCTATGAATTACACCAGTTCATTTCAATACATGGGGCTTAAGGATCTTTTTCTTCTAATAAAAAAAAAAAAAAAAAAAAGATGCTAAGCTCATTTCCATAAGCATTATAATCATAAGCAAAGCAATGACAGACACAAGCAAATCCAACTAGGAATTATTAGAGCCTGCAGAGGACTGTGGCTATTCTCTATTGCATTGCCAATGGCTTGTAGAGCTTTGACTTCACATTCTTATCTTTGCAGACTGGTCAGTAAAAACAAGACAGCCTCACCCCTCTGTTGGAAGGCTGTAAAATGGGGAGGAAAAAAGTAATGAAAGAAACCATCACTTTTTTCAATAATTTTTTTTTCTTTCTTTTAAAAACTTTGCCCCATTTGGCAAAATGAGGAAAGACTCGAGCAGGAGACCAGAAGGGTTTACCCAGGTGCTACCACTGCACCTGGAATGGATGGAATTGCATTTTTCCCACTCAGTTGTTGTCCTTTACACGTGATGGCCAGAGTTTTCAAAGTTGAAATTGCTTCCATCCTTCAACACCCTCAGAAAAGAAGACCCTAAATGCACCCAGAGTGCTGCTGGAACTGGATCCTCCTGCACATCCAAGTGGGTATGAAGTGGGTTGAGATGGCAGAAATGGGATTAGAAGGTGGCAGCTCTTAGGCCATCCCAGCTGTGGGTGAGACTGGCACAGCAGCCAGGCCTTTATACTCCTGCAATTTGGTGCAGGGTTTGCTGTGAGGAGTTTTAAAGGCATCCAGCACTCTCAGCTCAATACAGATAAAAGAACAAAATCCAAGTGCCAGTGCACTTCATCAAACCAAAGTGATCTGGGTAGGCATAACCACAGCTGAAACACATCCACAGGGCACACAGAAAGACATTTTAAATTCCTGCCCTTGGCTTGGAAAGTTAACTGAGACCAAGAATGCCACATGATTTAAGAATTTCAGATTCCAGTTACTACCAAAGCAGGCTTTTCCTTTTTTCAGGGCATGTCTATCTTTCTGCTGCCAGAAAATGACAAACAAGCCTAAACAACATGCCTGGGAAAATAAAATTTGCCCAAAGAAAGTGTTTGGGAATGACAACTTCAGATATCTCCACTATGCACTGTGCAGCCCAAACTTCAACCCTAAACACCTCACAGGATTTTTAAGAAAAAAGAAAAATGGTGGAACAAACATGAACCTGCAACTCTGGTTACAGGTTTTGCCCAACATGAACTGTGCAGAAGACTCAAAATGCTGTACTTCAGGTTGGTTTTAAACCAAGCCAGAGGTTCACCAAGGCATCAGTTTTCCTCACGAAATGCTTCATGCTCTCTAGGTCTAATGCAGATTTTTACCCCTGCCCTCATGCCCAAGGGGTTTCTTTGCCCTGAACAAAACCACTTGGAACTTTACAGTGTTCTCAGGGGATTTACCTGCCTCCAATTGATTTGGAAAGTCTGGCATTTAGAAATATCTGCAAACCTCATCCACCTACTCCAGACTTGGAGAAAAAGCCTCCCCCCAGCCCCATGTTCTGTGTCTAATCAAAAGCACTAGACAAAAGAAATTAGAAGTTCTTTCCCTAGGCATTTTTTTCCAATGCTCCTTTGGTTGTTCAGCTCCCTAGTTTTGTCCTCACTTTCAATGTTTCGTGAAGCTTTGACTGGCACAGAAATGACGATAAGCATATTTTAAAGTGGGGCTACCAATCAAATATGAAACCGACCGTTTTGGAACACTAGATAATATTGCTTGTATCATTTCAGAGCAACAAAACTATGATGCTTTCCTTTGTTAACAAATTTCAGCTGCAACAGATGTGGTGATCTCTTGCTCTCACAGACCAAAACCCACCAGCCAAAAGCCACTGCCCATCAGCACTGCTGTGTTTGCCTTTTGCTTATCGTGTGCCCTGATCAGGCTTCTTAAGATTTGCTTTGAGGTTTTGTTAAGCTAGGAGCAGATTTTGAGATGCAGCCAGCATTTGCTAAAACACACCATAAATTTGGGAGAGCTAACTAAAGCCTGAAAGCCCTCCCTGGATCTCCCAGTGCTCGGAAGGGTTTAGTCTGTCCTTGGGAGATGATGACTTTGCTCCTGCGTGCCAAATCAAGGTAGCATATTTGCTTCTTTTTTACATGCACATGCAGTGGCCATTTGGCCCTAATAATGAGCAGTGCTTTGCACAACCAGAGTCTCACGGCTCCCCACAGCTCTGTGTGTATTTAGAAAGCAAAGCTACATTGTGCTCTGCCTGCCTGAAGACACACCCTGACCCTAAAAGACTTTAATCAGGTCCTCTGGGTAAAGCTATCACACTCTGCCGAAGGTGCTTGCTGAAGCCTTACCTCCTGCTGAAACCCCTTTTTTAAACACGCTTGTTGCCTCCCTGTCTCCTGCAGGAACCTTACTTCTAGGGGTTAAAGGCTCCAGCACCTTGCCCACACTCCCTGCCACTAAGAGAGAACAGAAATGAGTAACTCTTATAAACCGAGTGTACTGCTCACTCTTTCCACCTCATCAGAAAATTAGAGAGGAAAAAAGAAAAGCCTCATCCTCCCCCATAATCATTTCAGATGAGTTCTTATTTCAATTACAGCACTGTTTTGTTCCAGCTCTTGCTAATACCCTGCAGTTTGTTCACCTGTAGAAGCAATTGTCCCTTACAGCTCTTCTCCCTCATCCCCCTTCCCCTGGGCCATTTGGGCTTGCTAGAATAGAAAGTATTAATACAGATTTCCCACCAAATTTCGGCAAGAATATTCAGATGCTTTAGCAGCTGCCTTGGCTTCTTAAGAACTCGGTAATCCTTTAATCTCCAGACACTTTTTTTTTCCCCCATAAAAGATTCACAAGCAAAACAAATGCAATATGGATCAAAAATTCAATCAGAATCCTTAAAATGCAATTACATTCATCAGGGTGTTCTGTTAGGTCAGGTATTAAATCTGGGGTTTATTCAATATCCTCCTTTTATTATAAAGCAGTATTTTTCCATTCTGTAAATCATCTAATCCCTAGGCTAAAGTCCTCTTTGCCCAAAACATACACAAAACATGGTGGGAGATAGCTGGTTAGAAATTCCTGCACAAGACCATTCCTGTGGAGACATAAGGAAGGACAAATAAGACATGGAGCAAAGACATTTCTACTGGAGCAGGGAGGCTAATTTCAGAACTGAAGATTCCGCAGTTATGGCTTTTAATAAGTAGTTGTCAAATGAGTTCCTTCTTGAATTCCATTTCCAAAGCAGATCCATGTGTCTGCCTGCACCTCGCTGTGAGCGTTTCCCCCCATCCTGCAGTTTTAAAGGAGTTCTGAGATTTAATCACCTTGTTTTGCACCAGAGCTTTCTGGAAACTCTTGAACCCAATGGATGTTTCTTGGGGGAATGCCAGCCCGTTTAATCCAGAACTTCTTGAGCAAATGCATCTTTTTGGGGGGATAAGGGGCAGTAACACACCTCTTTTGCTCCCCTCACTCCTGTTTTCAGGACTGGCTTGGACAGCATCAAGCAAAGAGTGAGTGGAATTCCCCCTGCAAATACATGAAGAAGTCCATGGTGATTTGGGTTTCTCCATGGTCCAGAGGCAATAACTGAGCAAGCTTTTGTAGCTCCATACACTGCCCTCCCCAGTGTTTCTTCTTGTCTGTGAGAGGCTTTAAATTTGCTGTCTGTTATGAAAATTGAGCACAATTCTGTACTGCTACAGGCAGCAGTGTACAGTGGCATTTTGCCAGCTGGCACTCAGCTGAGTTTGACTGACAGCTGTCACAATCCAGTGTCTGGAATACTGGAGCTTGCAGTGTGGAAGGGAGTGGGATCTGTGTGAAGCTGCTGCGTCTGAGCACCAAACTGCTTCCATTCCAGCAGTGCTCCCCCCTCCAGACACAGGGTATCAGCATCCTTAAAGGCTCTTGGTGTCCTTCAAGGGTCCTCACAATCTGTAGAGTCAGATTTTCAACTCCTCAGAGGCCCACTGATGCACCCTCTTCCAGCTGAGACAACTGCAATTCTCTTCCTGGGCTGTCTACTGCAGCACACTACCAACTGGGAATATTGGAAGAGATTTCCAAGGATTTGAGAGTTTTCCCAAAAATACATATAATTGGAGTTAGAGTCAATCAGAAGACCAATTCTGAAAAAATTCTTTTTGAAATAATGATACTAAGTGTTTTGTTAACTTGAATCGAGAGTATTGGCATTTCCATTCCACTGATTTGAAGGTAAAGGTAATTTTGGGTGATGTTTATTTCCTTAATTTAAAGTCTTTGTTGATGATTCGATTCCCTCAATTAAATGAAAGAAATCCATCAACATCAGCCCCAATCTAGATAAAATTTTGATTTGATGGCGCTGACAATTTTTGGGGGGTGCAGGGGCCACTGTGGCACTCTGTTCCCAGCCACATTTCTCTCCTGGCTGCAGAGAAGGGACACACAGGAGCCAGCCCAGCCCAGAGCTGCCCTGAAGCCCTGTGAGATCTGGGCTTTCTTGTCAGCTCTTCTGACGAGAAGATGAGAGCATTCTGCACAAGGGAATTGTGACTATCATTTCCAAATGAGCAATAAACTGTAAAAAGGTGTCAACGTAGCCAGATGGAATAATTGGTACGTTGCTTCCAGTTAAAGAAACTACTGCTGTTCTGAAATTCTCTTCTGGTTTTTTTTCTTTCCTTTTGTTTGTTCCAGGAGATGCAAAGACACTGAATCAGAAGGAGAACTTAGGTCTCCAAGAAAATAGCTCCAGAATGAGCATAATAAAACCACTTTTCTTGTTTCATAGCTGAAATCATACTTGGAGAAGATGAAGGATGTTTGCTTTCCAACACAGAGGTATTGTTGATCAGCAGCAGTACAAGCAAAATGCAGGAAAAATTTGTATTAAAAATATATATACATATTCCTGTGTGTTTATATACATCAAACATAAGATATATAAAATCTGCTAAATATAGAAAGTTCTTTGATCAACTGGTTCCATATAACTAAAACCAATAGCTCAGAGTCTGACTTCCTTCCCCATGATGAAAATTTTAGCTTTTTCAGTTCCCAAGTTGTTGCTGTCACACATGGAAAGGGCTAATCCTGGTTTATAGACACAGGAAAGTACTCCTTACTTCTAAAAATTCCCTCGCAAAAATAGTGAATTTTTTTAAAATTAAAAAATTAAAATATCTCATGAATTTAACTGAAGAAGGTTATAGAATTTCAAAAACCATATGTAAAGTAATCTGTCAAAAACATGAAAATCTCATTAGGGCTCTTCAATTAGGTTGGTGGATCACTTGTATAGCAGAAGTGATTTCAAATCTTTATTAATTTTTTCAGGGAGATAAGGGTTAGCTGAATTCCACGCCAGCCAAAGTCACTGAATGAGAAGCAGGAGAGCAGCAGTAAAGTCAGATGAGTTGTTCTGGCCTCAAAGTCCAGGTGGGAAAGGTGATTCTTCCACACCCTCAGAAGCTGCTCTCCCACAGCCCCATTTCCCTGGCAGAGATGTTTACATGACTCAGAGGTGTCAGGCAGACAAAATGGGTCATGGAAAACAGCCTTGGTGTTAATAACAGTCGTACTCGTTAAGTTCAGTAAGCAGATGAAGAATGAAATCAGATGCTCCCAGGAAACACAACTTGCTTAGATTTTGCCTTCTGTGGCATCCAATTTATAAAAGCTTCCTTTATACTATGCTTCATTTTCACATTCCTTGCCTTCTCCTGCCTGAATCCTTCTCTTCGTTTCCGTCAGGGTCGTTGCTGAATTCCAATTAAATCATAACGACGAGTGAGAACAAAGAGAAGAGCAACACAACCAAAGCAGACCTGAGCAGGTGACAATTGCACACTGCTGCTCTCGTGAAAGGTCGTTTAAAAGTATCATGTCAAACAAATGAACTAATTACATCATGTCTTCAGTGAACCCTGGATAGGATTTCCTGGCAGAAAAACTCTGTGTCTAACATAAATCCAAAGCCAGGAAGAATAGCTTGTACCCAAAGCTGCTCCTGGAGTTATAGCTGGAGAACAACCCAGCTTCCAAGGTGCACTCTGAGAGCCTAAACTCAAGCAAATGCAAAAGCTTAAGTCACAAAGCACGAGCAGTAAAGGAGCACAGAAACAGTCAGCAGTGCCTGCTTTTAAAGGAAATGGATTCCTGCCAGTGGGGAGTTGCAGCAGATTCATGCTCGAAAGAGCACCACAGAGGTGAGAGCACCAACATTACTCGTGCCTGCCACACTCCTGACTGCAGCAGGGACTTCCACAGACCAGCCAGCAGCCCACAAATGCATCTATTATTGCTCCTTTCACGCCTGTGCTGTTGGTCCTTCTCACCTGTGTGAGGGAACCTGTGAGGAGGGGACTTACAGTCAGCATTAGTCTGTCTGCTCACATGTGCCACCACTAAATTGACCACTTCAGTACTCACTGGAGCACCTTTTTCACCTTTTTCTTGGGTCTGCTCAGTTTATAGAGCAAAAGGGAATAAAATACACATCTTAAGTTTCTGTCTGTGCAAAAATAAGTATTGGGTGCCTGGAACAACAAACCATTCCAGGGATGAATGAGCATTTTGGGGTGGTATAACTGTAGCACAGCACCAGGAACAGCTTGTTACAGGAGGGGCAATACTTTCTAAACTATTTCAATAGTTCTTCCTTGTACACATCCCTATATGCTTCTTAAAATAGCTTGAGGAAAAAAAAATAGCAGATGTCTTCAGTGAATTGTTGATCCTTTGATAACAAAGCAAGCAATTTCTGGAACAGCCTGAGGGAAATTCACATTGGGTTTTAAGCAATAAAGCAAATTAGCAGCATAGCTTGAAAGGTTAACAGACAGAATAATCCCGTGTAATAGTAGGGGAAGTAGATGAAATGATTAAAAAAATCAATTTGTTGCTATCTTGTGATGTTGTTTATTATCAATGATAGCATAAAATCCCCTCCTCTGCATTCCATAAAGAATTCCTGCACACAGAGTATGCATGACTGCCTCTGCCCTGGGCAGGTGGTACAGAGGATGGACAAGGCAGGTGAAATAAAGGCATGGGGACACAAAGGGACAGAGTGGCTGAGGGGACACCACAGCCAGAGCCGCAGCCTTTGAATGCACAATGTGAGGCCCTAACCTGTGACCCACAGAGCCTCCCAAAGACACCCAGCAAAGCACAGCTGAACTCCTCCCCAAATGCCCAGCTCAGGCATCTGCAGAGAGCAGTAATGTGCAGACCAAAGGCTTTTACTCTGTCACACTGATGCCCTGGGAAGGCTGACCTGGGACAGAGACTGGGCAGAGCTAGAGAAGAAAGCAGAGATTTATTGAAGGGCCTTTAGGGTGCACCTTGGTCAGGACAAGAGCCTGGCCAGGGCCACACCCGAGGTGGACCCAAAATAGTCACAAAAATGGACAACAGGTCACAAAGTATCACACTTATGAAAGTTTTGGTCCATTTGCATATTGGGGTTTAATTGTCCAATTACAGCTTTGGGTTGTGAAGTGCCATCCTTCTTGTTTCTCTCTTCAGTCCACCATTGTTTATGCTTTTGGACCTGAAAACTTGAAACAGTTGTCCATGGTCTCCAGCAGGAAAAGGATTTGTTTTGTCTGCCTGCTCTGTGAAGAGAGCTGAGTGACACTGAATGTGAGGCTCAGAACTGCACCCCTAGGCAGCACAGAGTCTGAAAAACATGAAAGCTGAAACTTTGGCAACAACACAACATCAGAAGGGGTTCCTTGGTCCCCAAGCACAGAAAGCCCTGCTTTTCCTGAGGGCTGGGGGCCAAGGAGAAGGGGCCAGCTCGTGGATGCTGTGAGCTGGCAAGCTGTCACACACACACAGGCCTTCCAAGTGGGGCAGTTTACTGTGCTGCACAGCTGGGCTGTGCTTGGTGGCTAAACTGGCTCCCTTTGAGCTAGTTAGGTACCTTTCTAAATAGGTACTACTCTCATACAGATGAGCAAACTTTATGCATGCTCCGAGTCCCCCAAGAGCTCTGGATGTGCTTCAGCAAGTGCTAGACTTGGGCTAATGCATTCTGACACAGGGTGCTACTGAACAGAGACAGCTCAGGCTCAGCTGTGGGCATGAGCAGAGCAAACTCATACAGACCTGCCAAAGGCTGCAGACACAACTCCAGCCACCCTGCAGTTAGCAGTGTAAGCACATCTCCTCCAGAGCAGTCACGTCTGATTAATCCTCCCGCACTCCTTCACTGAAACACCAGGCAGAAAATGAGACGGAGCCACTCTGAGAATCATGTAACACCCCATCATTACTGAAAACACCTTCAGAGTTATCACCTCCCACTTCCTGTCACCACAACTTTCCAGAAGATAAGGCATATGCACAAGAGCAAAAAAAAAAAAAAAAAGCAGGGAATCTCCATTTTCCCCAGAGCCCATCAAACGCACCCTAAAACAGACCCCTTCCATCTTCCCACCACAGCTCACAGGGGTTGTCTGACTGTCAACACAACACTGAATTCCACCACCTTTCCCTTCAGGGCCCTGAATCTTCCTTCCCTAACAAGCACTTGAAAGGATGCTAGGCATAGCCAGCACAAACACTTCCCACAAGGCTTGGCTGAGCCACCTTTCCTTGGGAGCTTTGGGCAACCAGGATGAAGATGGAACAGAGGCTGTCCTGTCCTGCTGCTGTAACTGTGGGGGACCCTCACCCGGCAGCTCCCTGTGCTCTGACCACATTTCAGCTCACTGGACTTGGGGGCTGGGGGGCCTCTGTGATTCCAAGATACCAGCTCAGCAGCTCTGGAAATTCCCACCAGTGGTGATTTATTTCAGTCCCTCTCAAATGATAGAGAATATCTTGATCAGACACCTCTGTGACACAATGGCCCTTTAAGGCAACAGGTTGATTATCTTTGCCTTCAGTCAAACAACCTGTGGTCACAGAATTACTGGATATTTACTGGTCTCCATGCCAGGCTTTGGAAAGCTATCTCGTCTGGAACATGTAACAGTTTGGTTTTCCACATGGATGATTTTGCCACATCTGAAACTGCTTGTTCCATCATCCCACAGAAGCTGGCAGGTCACGGTGTGAAAGGTATTCTCTTCCTTAATGGGTAAAACATGCTTACCCATGAAGAATGTTTGTGTAACACAAAGTCTCAAAACATGGTGTTTTTTTTTTCCTTTTTTTGATTTATGTTTTAGAATGAAAAGACTACAAGCATTGTCTCTTATGATGGAAAGAGGAAAGAATTAAAAAAAGGGACGCAAGGAGTACAAAAAACTCTGCAGGTGGGGGAAAAGATGTTTCATTCAGCAAAATCAAGACAAAGTACAAATAACAAAAAAGTGATGAATGACACATCTCATAATGTGACATAGTAGGCACAGGTTATGGACAGTGGTAGCTTTAGAAATGGGAATCTGCCAAGAGTTTTGTCCAGTCCCACAAGCAAGAATGAAGAATCTGAAGGCTCACAGGTGGTTGTGGGGCTGGACCCTCCCCTCTCAGGCCCCTGTTCTGCCTGAGATGGCCACAGCTGCACTGGACATGTAGGTAAGGGGTCCCAGAAAGAGAGAAGGCCTTGAACAAAGCAGTGTGGGGATAGTTTTAACCCTGCCTCTCCCCCTCCTTGCTTTGGGCACCAGGCTGAGCCATGTGGGCAGAAGAGACCAAAAGTGAGCCCAGGGCAGCTGACTCTCATCCAAAGGACTATGTTGCCCTGAAATGGCTCTTACTCGGACCAGGACCAGCAGCCAGCCTGCAGAGAGCAGTGCCCCAGCCTCTCTTCTGTCCTGGTTGTACTGGGGCCAGTTTGGGATCCGACCATTCCTTTTTCTTTACCTTAAGGCTGTTTGTAATGAGACTTGTGTATTTCGTACTCTTCTGTGGTGGGATCCTGCATGAAAGCATGTGGTTGTGTGACTACCTGTTCCCCTAGCACATCTTCAAAGCCTTCCACATCAAAAGGTGCAGGAAGGCCTGCTCTGAGCAGGGGCTATGAGGCAAACTGGCTTTGTGCACCACCGCCCACATTTTCGTTTCAGCTCCTGTGTGGAGCTGTACAAAGAAACCAAGCAGCAGTTGGGTTCCTCTGGCACTTTGAACTCAGTGGAGCTGAGTGTCCTGCTTGCACTTCTAGTTTGTTACAGAAAGACAAAGTTGTGATTTCTAGTTTGGAAATGAAGGTAAGGCCTTCCCAGGTGAGAAACAGTGTCTTTGATAAATCTGCAACAAAAAGCCATGCCAAGTGCTGGTCTAGTGCTTTTGTTTTAACATGGAACGAGCACAGGTGTTAGAAACTAAAACACCACAGGAATAATGCAACACTGCTAAGCTATCATTCTGCCATCTGTCAAGTTTGCAATATTTTCAAACTGCTCCCGAGCGAATCGCCACATCATCACATCTCTCGTGCTATGATATAATCAGATAGAATACAATTGCTAATGCAGTGCATTTAACCTCTATCAGGAGTTTGTACATTTGTGCAGAACCATAAACCAGTTGTTAGTGCGTGCCAGAAGACTTCTGGCAGCCTTCCTAAAGATTTGTCAAAAAACAATTAGGGTCCCTACTGCAGCTAATGTGGAGCCACAAGCCAACTGGTGCTGGCCATCACAACCCTGTCACCAGCAGCCTTTGCAGATAACAAGAATCCAGAGCTGGGGGATTTATTGCTGTGGACAAAAGCATCGTGGCTCTCTTTTCCCAGCATCTCTGTCACTTGATGAGTATCACGCTGTTTTCCTCACTACCCAAATTACCTCCTGGCCTTTGGGCCGGGTGCTGATTGCTTTAGAGTGACCAGGCAGTGCTGTGATTCAGAGAGTCCCCGTGAGGCCTGAATCACAGAATCACAGAATCAGCTGGGTTGGGAAACACCTTTGAGGTCATGGGGTCCAACCTGTGACCTAACACCAACCTGTCAACCAGACCATGGCACTGAGTGCCACGTCCAGGCTTTGTTTAAACATCTCCAGGGACAGTGACTGCACCACCTCCCTGGCAGCCAGTTCCAATGCCCTATCACCTTTAGTGTAAAGAACTTCTTCCATCATGTCCATTAAATCTGGAGTGCAGGAATTAAGCAGGTGAAAACAGCTGAGCTCATCACTTCTTGTTTTCTCTCTTCTACATGAAACCAATGGAGCCAATTTATTTGTGTCCTATTTTCAATTGAAATATTGTTATTTTTAAGTACTAAAAAGCAAACGTGGAATGAGCCACCCCAGTTACTGTTACCTGTGAATTTTACACTGTTCTAGCCATCTTAGAAAAATAGTTAACTAACTCTTTATTCCGTAAGCTCTTCACATATCTGCAATTTTCTGCTTTTCTGCCCCCTTGCTGATACAATTTTATCTTACAAGTTTATTGACAGTAAATACCACAAATTTTTATCTTCTCAAAAGAAAACTCTGGTGCTTTGGACCCTGCCAAAGCTGTGTCTCTTCAGAATGACATAAGCTTTGCATAAAGAGATACTATTGAATATTAACAACTGAAATATTAATAATGAAAAAAAATGCAAAGCAATAGGAGAATTTTCCAGATTATGACCACCTACGGATCACAAACTATTAGAAGGTGGTTTCAGCAGCAGCATGGACATAAGCAAAGCTTTGAAAATAAAAGGGTGGAGAAGTTAGGAAGGGAGGAAAATTGTTTTGAGGTAAATAAGAGAAATATCTGGCAGTGTGATCGAAGGAGAATCACAAGTGCTGATTTGATACAAAGAATGCTTCAGTTTTGCTTTAAACACTAAACCATAAGGGCAGGCCTTCTTTTGGTACAACCCCCAAAAGCTTTATTTCTCACAGAAAGAGTAACTGCAATGTATTGCAGATTATTATGGTTTTAACTAAGATGTTGGACTGACAGATCAAGACTACCTCTGGCCACTGGACTACTGCACCAACCTAGACTTTTCCATCGGAGAGATCAAGAAGAGATGAAAATAAATGTGCCTAAAGGGCAAGAGGTGCTAAAGCCAAACCAGAGCAGAGCTGGAAACTGAAGCAGCACTATCTTTACTGAAAAACTGGCAGGGGTTAAGATCAGCTAGTTTGAGGAGAAGGAGATGGACAAGAGGCTCCTGAGGATGGAAGCCAGGCCTGATAATCAAAGAAGAGAATAAAAAATGGTCAAGCCAGCAATAGAAACACAGTGGCTACCATGGATGCAGTCATCAGCCCAGTGCTTTAGTAAAGTGCTGCTTTCATCAGATAAGGGTCTGCTTTGGAATTTTGGGGTACAGAATCAAAATGGCCAAATTCATTCCCGGCCACAGTGCTAAAGGGCATCTCCCACTGTAACATCACCTTCACATTTCAAAATCTGTGCATACATGTGAATATCACCACCTGTGTCCTAAAGCAGCTTTTTGGTCCCTGGTAGCTCAGGTCTCTGCAAGACTCCTCATCCTGAAGAGACTCCACCCTGTCTCTGTGTTACCAGGACAGCCAACATGGCACAGTGGAACCACCAAGAAAATGGTCACTTGTTCAAAGAAAACTGCTTTACATGAAATAACAAAACCCCAAAGCACAACAAACAATTTTCTGTTGCTCCTGAGCTCTTCAAAAAGCTTTTTAAATGCCCTTCAGGGCTCTGGTAGATGAAAACCACAAAATATTTTCAGAAGACATTTCACCCTGTCACATCACACATGGAATGCAATGCACAGGATAGATGTCATGGTACCAGAGGGTCTAAAACCAGAAATGCAGAGGTAACATTTGATCCTTCAGCAGCAAAGGGGCTAAAACCAGAAATGCAGAGGTAACATTTGATCCTTCAGCAGCAAAGGGAAGTTTTGCAATGGAACTTCAATGGACGCAGCAGTACATTTGGGAGCTTCACCCCTGGGGCACAAATTAGCAAAAAAAAAAAAAACCAAACCAAAACAAAACAACCAGCAAAACCCCAAAGAACACTTTGTTTCTGAAGAGGGCCAATAGATTTTGTGTGTGTTAATGTCTGTGGGCTCCTGAGCTCATTACCAGCTCTGTCATTATATCACACTACCTGCTTGCTGCTCCCTCACCAACAGAAATTTTTATATTTCAAAAAGGGGAAAAAAAAAAGCCAATTAATAAACAAGAGCAACTCTAACTTGTAATGCTTCACTACTCCAACTAAAGGCCTGTAGTGCTACTCACTGCCACTTTTCCCACATGCTTTTTAATGAGCTCCAGGAAGAAATGATCCCAGGCAGGATGGGGACACAAGCTGAGGGGCAGAAGATGCCACCACTGCCTCCATGGTGACTTGTCTGGCTCTTCCAAGCCACAGCCTGAACACGAGTGATGCCAGCAGGAGCAAATCCTAATGGAGAGATTTGGCTGAATGGTGCAGTAAAAGTGTGGGGCACCAGCACTGACATCCTGCTCCTGCTCATCTGCAGTGAACCTGGCACAGCTTCTGGAAATAAACAGCTCTCTCACATTTCCTTTGGTTTCTAAATACCTTAAAAAAAACCAAAAAGTGGCCTGCATCCTTAGCAGATGGATATTTGCATAGCTCCCTTATAACCAGTGAACCATGTCTATTTACACCAGGTGAACATCTAGTCCTACACTTTCAATGCTTTCCCATTTTAGATGGTCTGGAAAATTAAGATTTCTCAGTTTTGAATGCATTCCTGAACCTCTCTTCTTTCTAATGTGTCTACCCTCTCCTCCTTCTCCTTTCCGTTTTAACCCACAATTTTTCAGGTCATTTAGTTCAGAATGCAAACACAGATGAGTTATTAGGAGTTGAACATTGCCAACTGTGCATGTAATGTGACTTTGTTTCACAAGGAGTAATAGCCATATCCACACTAACAAAAAATAAGGACTTGCAGCTCACAGACATGATACAACAGCAGAAGCCTCAGTAAGTGCTCTTCTGCCTAAAAACTTGTTGGAACTTTTTCAAGTACTTTTGAGCTGAGGATATAACCTGAGAGCAGCTGAAAGGACGAGGACAGTGGAACAACCTATAATTTTATGTACAACCGCCACTACATCACCAGGATGGAGAGAAAAAAAAGGATCATCTAGAGGGGAAAGGGTAATAATAAGTGTTCTTCAACATGTCAAATACAAAACACTACAGAAATGTTGAGGTCTGGAAAAGGGCTAGGCTAAAAGGGAAAGAGCCACGGTCACACAGGATTGGAGAAATCAAGAGCTGACCCCTAAAAAAAGTTGATTTTTTTTTTTTTAGAGAATCGGTTCCTCCAGGCTCAGAATTTAACTTGTTTTTACTGCTGTTTTATTAGTGTTTCCATTTTGCCATGACAAGTTAATGATTTTTGCAAAAATGTACCATGACAAATCTGCCCCTGCAGGTGGTTTTACACACGCTATATTCATGAAAGTCTTCGATCTCTCTTCTCTTTTTCAGTGTTTCTCCTTGTGTTA
>VZUA01088612.1:51113-73920 GCA_013401035.1 Horornis vulcanius
GTGGCATAAAGTAAATGCTAAAACAAGGGGTTTATTTCCAAGAATGCTTTCAGAGTTTTGTTTCTTGTCTTTCCAAAGAAAGAGTAAAGGAGAGAAATACAGACACTCAGAACTAGTAGGTAGAACACCATCCAATACTGTCTCCCTGAACCAAGAGACACATGGCTGAAGGAAGGTTTGCAGCTGATTTCCCTCATATTCCACCTCTTGTAACTGCAACTTTATTACTCTGGATCCCTAGGAATTACTAGATACATTCCCTAGTATAATTTCTACCNAGGCTGGGAAGAGAAGATGGGGGGTGAGATGGACTTTATAAACAGTTATAACTTCTGAAGATTATTCCTTTTGAAGCTAGACATACATTTTAATCAGCTACTTTCATCATTATTCATGAATGAATTATTAATTAGTCCTCTCGACTAAAAATATAATTTCCAACTTGCTGCAAAAATACACACACACACGCACAGACAAACATGAAAAAATAATACAAGAAAAGGAAGATATTGCACATCATTAGCACCAGAGTGAAGGCTGAGTATTTGATCTCAGTTTAATTATGAATGCCTGGTTTAAAAGAACATTTCCACATCAGCAGTCACTAACGCTGCTGTGTGCACTTGGGTGTAAGACAAGTGAAGAGGCTGTACTGGCAACAGCTGATTTTCCAGCAGCTTCACTGCCTGTGCTGCTGGGGGTGTGTGCATAAGTACCTGCACAGATCTACCTCTTGCTAAAATGCCTTTTGTCTTATGGTTCATATTCAGAACTGGGAAAAACCCAACAACTCAGCCTTGAGGCTGTTTCTGGTTACAGGGCAACTCAAGGCTTCAGCCACCACAGGAACCCCAAAGGGAGGGACAGCCTTTGACCCCAAACTTGTGTGGGCACAAGGAAAAGAAAAGGAAAATCCAAAGAGGAGTACCACCACCACTGAAAAAGAAAAGGGAATTCCTGAAAGGATTTCTGCTGGTTTGCTTTACAGATGGAGGAGCAAGGTAAGAGCAGCAGAGAGAACTCACCCACACCAGAAGTAAGATGTGAGCCCAAGATCTCCCAAGTAAAACCTATCAGGCTGCATGACTCCTTTCACTTCCTTATTTATCTAACCATCTAGCAGGGAAAAACCCTCCAGAACATGCACATTTATTCTCTCTCTGATCCCTCTTTTCCTCAGACTGTCACCTAGAGGGAATCTGGCCAAGCTGGAAGTGAAGTTTTCCCACCAGGGAACCCGAGATGGTTCTGCAGTGACCAAAGCCACGTTTCCTATCCTGCACACCATCCACCCAGGAAGCATCTCCGTGGTGCCCTTGCTCCCAGAGCTGGGGGAAGGATGGAAGGCAGTATCTGGGAGCCAGCAGCTACAGAGAACTCTGATCAGCTCACAGGGTTTTTCCCCCCCCATAACAAGAGAGATAATGAACAATTGTGCCTTTTTGTTACCTGAATTGGCTTCCTTGATGAGCACATCCCTTCAGAACCCGCTGCAATGTTAATTTCTGAAATGATCAAAAAGCTTCTAAACTAAGGCAATGCTGCACACTCAGGGAAAGAGGAGAAGGGTTCAGAGGAATTGGAAATGACTTGTTATTCTTCAAAAATCTGGGCCATCCTCCCAATGCTGTTATTTTTAAACAGTTTGTGTTTTAAGTACATGGTGGTACATAAACAGTTGCAGAGCTAATAAGGTTGAATGACTCCAAAAAGCTCTTGTTTTGCCAGAGGCCTTGAAAAAAATTTTATCTAGCAAGTTTCAAAAGCCCTGTTTGGGCTACTTTAACTGTTACTGTGTTACACCTCTGCCTCAAGCCTGCTCCAGGAAAGTTGCAGTTTCTTCTGACTGTTTTGCACAACCAGGGCTAACAAACTAAGGTTACCAATGGAAAAAAGCTCCAAGACACAGCTCTCAGCTCAGCTTACCACAAGAGGCCACTGTCAAAGACGTCCTGTGATAAATACACCAGGGAAAGGGGATTTGGCACTTATTGCAGAACAACAACTCTTCCCCTGCACAGCACCAGGGGATGGATTTTTAAAAAATCAGGGAAGGTGCTTGCAGGGGTATCTGCTGCACTGGGATGCTTTTGCATCCCAGGACCAAGATGGGCTTCTCTGTCACTTTGTCTTCTCCGCCACATTCTCTTGGATTCACGTGCACAGCTCTGTCCTGTTTCTTTGCCTCCAGACCTCCACAGAGATTTTGCTCACTCAGGCCCAGTCTTCTGGGGTGTGTGCTCTTTTAGCTCATTTTTAGCCTTTCCAGCTCAGCAGCTTTGTGGATCGTGCTGCACTGCTCACCCCTGACTCTGATTTACCTGTGGATCCCCCCCTGCTCACCAGGAGTGTCCCTGGGGATGCAGCACTCCGAGCAGGCTCTGTGCTGACTTTCCTCCTCACGGAGCACAGCCACATTCAGGTCAGGCTTCTCCAGAGTGCAATCACACACACATCGCTTGGGCTGTCATTAATATTGCATTAATTTGCCAGCTACAGTAGTTTTCCCTTGAGAGATCATTAATAAAATACCACCCAAATAAGCAGGATAACAGGCAAAGTGACCAAACTACAAACAAGTTTAATTACCTTGGTGTTATACCTTCGCAAGCACCAGCTTTGAATTGGAGAATTTTATAAAGTAAAGCTTTGATGAGGCTGAGGCCTATTGCTTCCTATGCCTTGCCATTTTAATTACTTCTCTGATTTCACACACACTTCCTCTATTTTCTTTGGAAGAAAAATGAAAGTGGGAGTTAATGGAGGGTTGCTGGGAGGATTTGAGCAAAACTTCTCCAGCAGAGATCACTATGGTGGAATCACCTCACCAATATGCAAACCTCACCTTAAAATCAATGCTACACAAAGTGGTGACTCTTCTGTGGATAAACAAAAAGATGAGATTATTCAATTAGCTAAATTAAATTTCTTTAGAAGCTAAAATATAGATTTTTTCAGTAGCTAGCACATGAGACCTAAACTAACCCAAATAAGACAAGCACAAATCACATTTCAAATGAGATCTACCCATCACTAAAGAAATGCATGTCCAGCTTTTACACTGAACACTCTTCAACTTAATAGGACTTCTTCTAAGTATCCGTAAAATTACATGTCATGTGTGTATTTCTTGGTGTGTATGAAGTTTATTTTACAGAAATTTCTATTGAAACTACAATAGAAATAAACATGCAATGCTGAGGCCAATTCATGCCTGCCTTAATTCTTGGAAAAAAATCTAAAAAAAAAGGGAAAAGGTGGATATGCAAATGTGTATCTCTTAAAATGTCTTTCCTGTTGAAAGTGTTCTTGGTTTCAGACTTGAGATTAATTTACTGCACAGTAGGCCCTACCAAACTGTACTCTTTTTAAGATAAAGGGAAAATGAAGTAGATTTTTTATACAGAGAAGAAGCTGAAAGGTAAGCACTTCTGCCAAGACAGAAAGTCAGTCAATAACTGATTCTTCAACAGTTCACTAAAAAAGCTGAATCTTTAGTGACAGAACAGGGAAACCACTTTTTGAATGTACATATTTAAAGTAAGACAGCCTAGAACAAGGAACAATAAGAGACTGAAACACGAAATAAAGAAATGATTGTTGTAGTCTGCTTAGTGTGGCTTTGATCATCTTGGTAACACCTGTGATGCACAGCAAAATCAGTTCCAGAGCAGATTTGCACAGAGGAGCTTCTTTACAGTGCTCATGATGCATTTCTTGAGGCACCAACCAAGTGTACGGACACCTGCATGGAGCCCTCTCTGCCCTCCTGCCAAAGCTACACTGAACTTGGGAATAACCAAAAGAAAAGGCAAATTATGGGGCTGCCAAGTGCTGAACCCCACCTGAAGAGCCAACACAACCTACAAGATGCTTCAGGAAACAGTTTCAGTAATTCCAGGGCTGTCAAAGTATCAGGAAGCAGGGCTCTGTGCAACAGGGGCTTTCAGCACGGCTACCCAATGCAGCATCCTGGAGTGTCGTGTCTGGTTTTACTGAAAAAATCTGAATAAAATGAACTGAACGAAGTTCAGAAAGGAGCCATAATGACTGGAAATCATGATTTATTGTGAAAGGCTCCTGAATCCCCATCCACTCTCTTTTCTGAAATAGAGCTAAGTGCTGGTCTGATCACAATCCATGCATACCAAGGCAGGGAAGAGACTCTGGGTAGGAAAGGCTCATCATTCTTGCAGTCAAATATGCTGGACATAACCAGTAACACTACAGGAATTCAGGCAAGAAAACTCCATGTTTTCTTCTGAATGGGAAAAGGTACCAGCCAGCCCAGCAAATGGCCAGGGCTGAGGCAAAGCTCCTTTTTGGAAGCCTTCCTTCAAAAGCCAGACAGGCATTGCCAGTACACACAAACCCAGGGCCATTTTTTTGGGCTGTTTCACGTCGGAGATGTAACTGCATAAATCACACCCTTCCCAGGATTCACAGTGAGATGCTCTTGGGAAACTGTGGGGTCACATGAGGCTCAGCCCTCTAAGAGCCTGAACATTTTAAACTAAAACATGCAAATAATAACATTGAAGTGGATGGACTGAATCTGGAGGAAACTCTTGGCCAGACAGTGCTCATCCCCTGCAGGGCTCTGGGGTCAGCACCTCTGCAGCCCCACGCTGTGTGGGCAGGGCTTTCAGCAGGGATCTGGGGAGGATTTTCATCAAGGACTTCAGTGACGCAAAATCCTGCCACCGACTGCTTTGGAAAATCCTGCCCTACGTGCGTGAGCATTCATTTGTTTCATCCCACTTTTACTGTGTAACATGCCTTAAAACATTGCCTTGGGGAGCCTGAAAATGTATTAAAGTGATTACACAGAAATTTATGCAAATTGCTATGGTAATTTCGAAATTACTTAATTCTATAAAATGCCTGCAGTTTTTAGTGTCCTGTTCCAAGCTGGCTCTTGAAACAATTCCTTCAGAGGTGTGAACAAGCAAAGGTGGAGCAACTCTCTTTCACATAATGTCACAGAAGCACAAGGGAAGGAAACACACACCTTCAAGGAAGCCCAAAGCAATTCCAGAGGACAGGAGGCAGTATCTCCTCATTAGGGCCCAGGAGTACTTGAGAAATGAGGAGGGACAGAAACTCATGGGGCTCAGTGACCGCTGTCCTCACACGACCACTCCCCCAGCTGCATCTCTAACAGCAGGAGTTTATTTTTCTGCACTTCCTTCCATTAATTTCCTAGCTCCTCTGGAAAACCAAATTCACCATTTCCTAATTTGGACTGGAAGTCAGGAAATAACAAAAGTTTGCTCCTCTACTTTCCTCAAACCAGGTTTCACGGCCAGGTCCACAACAGGTACCCCGGGAAGAGGTGTGTAGGAAACTGGTTAATAGACTGCAACAGGATCTACCTGCACAAAACCTGCTGCTATTTCTATTATGGGATATTTCCTGTTCACATATCATAGTTCCCATCCCTGGACATCCTGTCAAAGGTTCCTCCTGCTTTCAGACAGGTGTGCAATTAGTCATTGCTCTTCAAAGGTGCTCCTTGGGGGCAGGGAAGCAGGATGGAAAGAGGGTAAGAGTCCTTGCTGCAGCACAGGGAAGCCCTGGAAGTCCTAAGGGAGCACCACTCACTCAGAGAAGGAAAAATGCTTGACTCCTTTCAGGTAAGGAAGGGGAATGAATGAGGATCCCCTAGTCTGCTGCAATTCTGAGTGATATTCAGTCTTCATAACTGTGGGAGGCTTCACACCTCATAGCTGGAGTACAGTGGACATAGCAATTCCCTCTGGCCTGAATTTCTATGAAGTCCAAATTCTGACTAAAAGTGTCTAAATGATGAACTCACCATTTATGATTTCTTAGTCATAATTGTCTTGATGGAAAAGAATCTAAGGAACATTTACAAGTTTTGAATTACTCAGTAAGAAGAGAGATTTATTGAGCAGCACATTAAAGCAGATGGGCACAGCGGAATAAGTTTCCAGCCTTAATTACTAAGGAAAACAGTGACCTGCTTTCAATTTTAGAAGTATACACAGTAATAATCTACAGGACACAGAGCATCCTGTGGCCTCAGTAAACTCCAGGTCTGGCTGACTGTGAACCACCAGTTCAGTATGTCTTGCTAATGCTCAGAGTATGCTTTTAATATGCTAAATGTATCCCTAAAAGGATACTAAAAGCCTTATATTAGCATATTCTGGATGATCTTTGAATATATGAGCAGTCCAAGAGCAGCAGAGATTCGCTGTCATGGCCTAATTAAAAACTGATAGTGTAGCATATTGACCTAACAAAAGTAATTTTTTCATCTCAACTTACTTTTCCTGTCCTTGTTTAGTCCTTTGGCTGGAGCCAGCAAACAGGTGAACTGAACTCCCTTTAACAGCCTTTGGGCTGCTAGTTTTTCATCTCAATCTACATACTTGGCTAAAACTTCTTTTGGGCTCTATCAATCTATCATGAGAGAAGTGAATCATTACAAAATTTTATACCTTTCTATTGCCACCATTAGAATTTTTAAGTACTTCCTCTCAATTTTTCTTCTACTTTTTCAAGATGTAGCCATCCCCTGTCATCTTCATTACACGCCTGTGGTTTAAATTCCTGCCCTCGAGAGAACCGTGGCAGGGTTGTCTGTTTTGTTCTTCTTAAACTCTCATTGCAGAGGTGCATTACACTCATAGATGTCTTATCAGGCCCTGGCACTTCCCATAACCTTGTTTTGAAGTTCAGTTCCTTTGAAGGTCAGTCTTTTCACCTGTATCTAGTGATTAAAAAAAACCCAAAAAACCCACCGGGATGAATGCTGTCAGGCAACACAAGGAAAAACACACTGTCACAAACTCATCATTAAATTACTATTATATACTAGTCTGCTTAATCAAAAGCAAGTCACCACTTAACAAAGTGATTTCTTTGCCTTCCTGCTAAGAACAGTGCTGATAAACACTGTGTGTCCCATGAGGTATGCAATTCAGGTCTGGCTGTACCCCCCAAACTGCTCACAAGGTGCTGCAACTTCAGTGTTAACTTTCAGGGATATTCTAAAACAGATCTCAGGATTCTCACATATCAGAACTGGCAGAGAATGAAATGTTCCCTTCACAGCTCAGAACTATCAGACTCAGAAATCACAGGCAGCAATAATCTTCAACCCCTGGCACAGAAAACCACATTTTCAATTCCTGCTTAAAGTGCTACTTCTTGCTCGTAGGCCAGAAATGTCTCTGGCAAATGACTGAGGCTTGCCTACACTGAGCTGCTTTCTATTCTACTTTAAAATAATAATTTTCCAGTTTCCAGTGAGAAAATAACACCTTAAAGGGCTCTATCCTGCCCAAGTAAGGCAAAATGTACATTAGATTCAGCAAGTCAAGAACACGCCTGTAATATTCAGGTTTATATTCTGCCTGGGGACCTATGGATGGGTACCTCAGTTTTTTTGCAGTCTGAAGCCTGAATACCTGCCAGACTCTCTGAATGCTGCACAAGCACACCCTTCAGTTCCACTAACAGTGTTCCAGTTACACTCCAGCACCTTCCTGTACTTACATGGTTTTACAAAGACAGCTGAGTCCACTTCCAGCCTCAACCCCAAACTAATCCAGCCTTGTAGGCATAGAAAGCTCCCTGGGTTGCCTAAACTGAGAGGTCCAGAGCTCAGCTTCCTGGGCACAGTGCGACACAGGAGACAAGAAGTGCGGCTCTTCCCTCCTTGGTAGGCAGCTATTGCAAGCAGTGGGCAGATGCACTGCCCATCACAGGCACTGACCAAGGGAACCAGGCCTTTGCTGACTTACACATCTTCCACAGGTTATTTTTGATTCTTGCATGTAATGCAGCAGAACTTAACATGATATATAAAGAATAACCCGATACATGTGAAGAAGAGTAGGGAAGGCAATCTTCTGCAAATGCCATCCACTCCCCAAAGAATGAACTGTTTTGAAGCAAGGAAGAAAGCTGGGGAAGTCTTTTAATTATGGAGGCCTTTCTTCCCTTCTCCCTAACATAATGAGTGTGGCCTGGCTGGTCTGAACTTAGCAGCACCTGCCACTGAAATACACAACTGCTGTTCACACTGGAATTGCCTGATAAGTGATGAGGCTCAGCATGAGCGATAAGATGCAGACACAAACTACGAGCAAGACGCACGCCCCATGGTGGCAGGGATGTCCACACAGTGGGACTATGCTGGATTGCCTCCAGTTGGCCTTGGGAGAGCTCCCTGTCCTGGCCTGCACAGACTTTTGGGTTCTGTGAGCGTGGTTTGTGCTGTCCCCTCCTGGAGCCACTGTGGTGGAGCTGCCTGTGCTCCAGAAGGTGCTGCTCGCGCCTGCTTCGGCAGCACTGGGATCACCGAGTTGACTGCCAGCAGCCACAAGTGTCCTTGGGCTGAAAGTGATCTCCTAACAAAACGCCTGTGAAGAGTGGGAATTCCTGAAAAAGGCTCTTCTCTTTGCTTAGAGTTCTTGTTAAGAGGTGTCTATTTCTGGACAGATTACAAACACTGAAGACAGTTGTTGCCACATTTAAAAATAGCCCTGGAGGAAGGCTTAACTGTTCCCTGACCAGCAGCAAATTGTAACTGCTGTTCCTAGGTCAAAAAAGGCAATTATTTAGTAAATCCTAAAAAAGAATTAAAGGATCACAAATATCTCCATGTGGCATGACCTCAGAAGTGTCACCTCCCCCAGCTCTGACTCTGCACCCAAGCAACTAACTATCCCAGCTTTGGAGTCCTGGAATCAAATCCTCAATTTATAACAATGCTGTAGCAACACTAATTGCAGTGTAGCTCACACTTATAAACCTGTGAGAGCAGCAAGAAAATGTCCTTGTGTTAGAAGCCTCCAGGAACTTCCATTCACCCTGTACTGAACTCTGCAGTTCATTTAAGCTGTGGCTCTAACACCAGGCATTTGTTTGCAATCCCTGTTTACAGGCAAAGGTGTTACCTGCCTTAAAAACTAATGCTCAGTGGAGCTGCATGACAGCAAATTCAGCAAGGGCAGCATCCCAAACAAGGGCTTGTACACACACGTTACAATAGCACCCTCTGAGGTGTGGATTCCAGGTGGTGCAATCAGACCACATCAGCATCTCTGGGGATGGTCTCACACAGGTATGGACACAATGTCTTTCACTGCAGGCTTGAGAAATCAGGGAAAGTTTTCACCTGTTAAATGAACTCTCCTGCTGAAATTTAAATGATGGTACAAGCCTTACACAAGTCTATCTTCAACGGTTTAAAAGTTTATCCAGGTCATGCTGGCTGCTGTTCTGAGAAATTTCACTTCCGAGCTCAGTGTCAAGCCCTGGGATCACTTTTCCAGCCGAGCTGCTCTGTGTGTACAGTTACACACACAAGTGCATCCACCCAAGGTGGGAACCAAAAGGAAGCATCTCCCAGCCTCACGCTCTCAGCATTCCTGTCACACTCACATGATGCCACTTGGCCAAGCAGCTAAACCTAACTCCCTTCAGCTTGCAGTGAGAGCAACCCTAGCCTGTGACTACAACACCCCATCTTCTCTGCCCTCCTGGCTCTTCATATTAAATACAAGGGAACTGTATGCTTAGGGACCGTTTAAAATACCTTGCCAGGAATAGTCTCAAAGAAATGCTTCCCCTCCTATGATCACATTTTACAAAGGCCTTTTTGAACTGTGGGGTTTACAAGCTTAGTCCTGCCTAACAACAGGGGAGGCACAGCTCCATGGCATGTGGGTGTAGCAGCAGCCCTCTTGTGAGAGGGTGGAAATGAGCCCAGACACTCCTTGTCTATCCCAGCAGGAAAAGGGCCCTGGTTTATTCCTCTCTACACCTCAGCCATCCTGACCCCAACCATTCCCTGCCTCTGCCTGCAGCAGCTCCTGCTGGAGGTTTCCCTTGCAGCCTCTGACTGCTGCTGATTCCCTGCTGAGCTCTGACTGCAGGGATCAGTTTGCAGGCTCTGAGTGCAGCTTTTACCCAGCCAGACTGTGACTGCAGGTTCCACCAACAGCTCTGACTGCACACCCACACTGACCTCACTGCAGGGATGCTCTCTCCTCAGAATCCTCCTTCTTCATGGTTCCCCCTCCTTCATGGTTCCTCCTCCATGATGATCCTGCCCTCAGCAGCTCAGCCACTCCCTGTGATCACATTTACCTTTATTGGCTACAGCTGTGACTCATCAGGGCCAGGCTGCATTGGGTAATTAACACAGCTGTTACTGATCAGGGGTGAGAGCACCTGCATTCCCTTCCCCTACCTGCGGGGCTGCTGGCAGGAGCATAGTGCTGGAGCCAGGTGTATTCCCAGGTACATCCCACCCAACAGCTCCCAGCCCTGCACAGCACCCCAGAACTGGGGGAAGCAGCTTTCTCACAGGAGATCTGATGAAAAATAAAGCAGCAATAAAAAGTGATGAGGACATCAGGTAGCTGTGGGACACTTCAGCCTTGGAAACTTAAGGCGGACACTCTTTCTGAGCAGGTCTTTATCTTGGATGTAATATACCTGTGGCTTTCAGAAAAAAAATCAGGGGATGTACTGCATATAAAGCATAGGTATGCTTTTAAGATATATACACTTTTTAAAATTCAAGTATGCTCAGTAAGGAAAAGAGTTTTAAAGCAAACTCTGCGCCTTTAGGTTGTGCGTGCAGATACACAGACAAAAACCTTTCCTTTGGGCAAATGCTCAACTAACCTGATTCATGCTGTAATAATGCACAATTTTCTTGGAGCCAAGCACTGAAAGATGTGATATTGCATGAGGAAATCGCTCATCTTCACTTTAAGTCATTCTTATGTCGTGGGAAATGTAAAACAATTTAAAAATTAAAATATATCACAGACTAATGACGAAAGGTCTCATCCAAAAGCAGTGGAAAAAGCCAACTAATTTCACTTTATTTTGGATTTATCTCAGACATTACTCTGATGATTCAGGACAAACTGCCTTGCCACAAACAAAGGACCAGAGGCCAGGGCAGCACTGGGGCAACCAGCCCAGCCCAGCCCAGGTCTCATGGAAGCAACTGGGAACTGGAATCAGGCAATTCCTGCTGGCAAGAGAGCAGGTTCCTGACACAAAACCTGACACAGCTCAAACTGGTTTCCCTAAAGGAAAGCAACCGTAAGTACAGCAACCTGTGAGGTGTGGAGCTCACATGTAAGTCACAACAGAGTCCCAAAGACTGTAGGAACATAAAGAACCCTATAAAAGCAGGGGGAAGTTTAAAGCAATAGGTGCAAAGAATCTTGAAAGCAAGGAAGTCCTTTGAACACAGAAGTGCTGTGGGCAACCAGGTACAGATTTACTACACTGAACACAGAGACAGTCTGTCTTTAGACAGTATCAGAAGAAAATCACATCTGTGGCCACAGAACACCTCCTTCCCTCTCAATATCCCTATAATGCCAGGCAGGAAGTGCACAAGCAGTGTGCTTTACACTGACTGAAAGTTGAAAAGCAAGCTCTTCTTGAACGTGAATTCTGTAATCAGTAATGATAATGAAATACTGGGGCGGGACTCAATTCCTTACCCACTCCTTATCCTAGAGATACTGTCAAGGACTTCCTCCTCCCACAGCCAGGACAACATTCCACTCCAGGAGATCTGGAATGAGGAGCTGCCTTTCCAGAGAAGAGGAGGAAAGGGAAATGGTAAGGACAGGGCTACAGGTGTCTGGAACTGCAACACAAGCAAGAGACTTGAATTTCTTCTGAGCAGCTTCAGCGCTATTCTGGGACAGAGTGAACTGCTTGGTGCTGGTGACATGCAGGAAATGACTCCGTGGCAGTAATCTGAGCAATCCCTGTTTGAGAAGGGATGCCACTTCTGTCCCTCTTGAAGATCAGTCCATACTCTGAGACACCAGCATCAAAATACATTGGGCAGGGCCACAGGGCAGCACTGGAATGAACTAGTTTGGGGCCATTTGTGAATTTGTAATCCCTTTGAGACTGCAGTATTTATTGGTTTTACGCTGCTTTGGTAATTGATTAATTAATATGCTTGCAGGCATAGGAATATATAGGAATAGGCATGGCAGTACTAGTTCAGGAGTACCATAAAGGAAACAGACCACTGTCATTAAATACTTGCCCTGCAGGAGGGGGAGCAGGGCCCACATGGGGCTGGTACCCTCTTTGCCTTCGGTACTCCCCAGGAAACTTGCTTGTAGTGACTTGTAGGCTGAATTTATTCTGCTGGCCAAGCAAGGGTGGACAGCACAATGAAGAGGGGCAACTTGCCAAAGGTCATTCAGGAATGGGGTGCCTGTACCTGCAGCCACATCTCCAGGGCCTCAGGCCAGTGTCTGCCACCTGGAAGATGCTTTCTGCCACATTTGATCGCAATCCTCTGCACAGTTTTTGACTGGAGGTGAGACAAATAGGCACAGCACTCTGAAGTGGCTATGAGCATATATTGAGGCTTATTGAGGCATAAATCCAGGAAGCCACGTGTTCAGGTGATTTCCAAGTTCACCTAAGCTTTATGAAACCTATTTTTTAGCCAAACAACTGTAAATGAGCAGTGTCTGGTGACATTTTATTACATTTTCCCTTATTATGCCTTAGTGGTAAATTGTTCTCGCCAATCAGTGTCTCAGTATCAGAGAGACTCCTACAGAGAGTCACCTAAAGAAACCAGAGATAAGAGATTTGACTGTCTGTCTCTGCAAAATGGGTTTCTCTTCATTTTTCAGTGCAGGTCAGAGTCCTGATTAAAATAATAAACCAACACAATGATCAATTAAGAGAGTGCAGAAGTGGGTATGCTGTCAAGACTAGCAACCATCCTACAGGAATAAATCAAAGTAACAGCAGCAGTAATTAAGGAGCAGTTTACACTCAATGTTACACCAAATACTATTGAGAATCACGTTTTACAGTGATGCTGTTAAGCATATTTACATCACAATGACGAGGAAGAGCACACCATCAAGGATTTTTCTTTTCCAGTTACATTAAAAAAAAATGAGTATTTGATATATTCATTTAGAATTACCCCATTCTGACAGAAGAGTATCTACCCATGGAAACACCCTTTTTAAATGATGCTTTTAATGAACAGCTGATGAAGAAAACAGGAGCTTAAAACCACAGATGTTTATATCCTCTTCCCAACCATTTTGCTTAAGACACTTATAACTCACTGAGAGCCCGTCAAAGGAATACAACTTTTATTTCCATTTCTAAGAGATTATCAAGGGCTCACCCACTTTGCTATTTGGGATTTCTGAGGGTTTGCTTAAAGAATACCAGAAACCTCTTGTTGTGCCCTCCTTCTCTCTCATCCATCCCTTATGAGCTGGCAGGCACCATTCACCATTTGGAAAGCAGGCCTGGCGTGAGGGTGGCAGCTCATTAAATGCTGCTCCTTGGAGCTAATAATCCTACATTGCAAGCGACTGGCAAAGCTCAGACCTCCCTGCTGCATTCCCTGGCCATCACACAGCACAGTGCACTCCAGCAATTAACAGGAAAACTCATGCAAATTCTGTTGATATTGGATATAGAGCCGAGTTGCCTCACAGTGGTTGTCAAAACCATGTTTGCTGATAATAGAGAGCTCCTATGCAAGTGAGTGAGGCAGCCTGCAGTCTTGGTGTCCATTACATTGTAGTGTTAGGGGCTCCCAACTCTGAATATTCATGGGGGGGAATTAAGCCCCCGTTTTCAGATGCCAGCAGTAGCTGATGTTTAGTGTTCCTGGCTTTTGGTAGACCTTTAGGTTGTGTGAGAAATAAAATGATAGACATACAAACCTTCTTTAAAGTAGCATCTGGAAGGAAGGCTCTTAAAAAGGGCACATTTAGGCATCAAAATGAAAGATATTCAAACAACTGCATACTTGGAGGGTTTGAAAGCAAACAAAACACTCTAGGCCCTAATTCTGCAAATGTTTATACATATGCTTCTCTAGCTGGGAAATCAGTATTTTACTAATTTACTCATTATTATTTTATATCAATGCTTCACTTTCAGCATTTTTCTGAAAGCTAGGCTCAAAGCCTGTTGAAATACTCCTAAGCAAATAACAAAACAAGGGTAAGCTACTTACTCTGGGGATGAGTCTGTGCCCTGTGAATGAATCTAAAGATTCACCTTCCTCCAGCTTCTGTTTGTTAAATCTTTTGAAAAGCCTCGCTCATTGTTTTCAACAAACTGTGAGAAAGACAAACAGACTGGATGCCTGAAAGGTCCATCTGGGACAGAGTCACCAGGGAGAAGGATGGCACACAGAGCTGCAGCTCTTTACAGTGGTCAGAAGCACATCAGGGAGGAGAGTTCCTGGGAGATGGGCTTTCCCACCTCTCCAGAACATCTGACAGAACAAAATCACTGAGGGGCTGCTGACTGCCCCAACATCCTCTGAACACACACTGGGCCTGCACTGAGCTTTGATCTGTTTGTGTCAGTCACTAGATGAGAGCAGAAGGCAGCACAGACCTTGAAAAGCCCGGACGAAAACCCACAAAAGGCACAAAGTCTGCTGAACGTTTTAAGTGCCCCATCAGTTCACTGAATTGCATGCTCTTCTTCCACATCTTTCCACCCTGGAAGAAGCTAAAATACCATTCTTTACCAATAGCCAAACCGTTATTAAAGTAGGAAACTGAAGCTTTTCATAAAGCAGGCTCTTGGAAGTCTATCCTATCCCATCTTGTTCTTCTCCCTGGTCCTCAAGAACTAGTCCTGAACACAGTCCTGCTTTGCAGAGCTTGTTGTTCTGGTGTTAGCCCAGAGTCACCAATCTGTGATTTTCAGGTGCTCTGTGATTTGTAAATGTAATCACGGAGTCCTTTCTGGTATTCTTGTGTTGCTAAGGAATGTGTAGTTCTTATCCCAAGCTGAAGTTTCTCACCACAATCCTATATTCCCTAGGATGAACACATTAATTAAAATGTCACCGTGCCATTTCTTTCTGCATGAGACCATGGGTTTTTCATTTTAAGAATGCAGCAACAAGGTGGGAGAAATGCAAAAGTGGGCTGTGGGAAGATGAGAGCATTACTAATTACATCTTCCACCTGCCTGCAGTCCTGAGATACTACTAATGAAATGTAAGAGTGAGATCCAAGACAAGCAACAGGCTGCAAATGGGATCCTGGGCACTTCCCAGCTCTCACAGAACCAGTCTGGATGATTTCAATAGCTGTTCATGCTTTTCAGCTCTCAGTCACAAGGCTTGGACAAAAGACAAAAATTGATTTAACAGAGAGTGAATGTAATGCTCTGCAAGTAGTTTAGACTGCACCAATTAATCAATTACCCAAGTACATTCCACTTTAATACATTCATTACTATTCCAATCTTTAATCAACTGCTTGTTCCACATACAATGAGATTCCTGCATTTCTGTGTAAGGAGCAATATTCACTGCAACAGAAAAACACCACTTCCATTGCCAAACACGAAAAATCAGAAGTGTGTTGATGGCTGTGTGATGTGAACAATCCTGTAACTGGCTTACAGGCCGTGCTGGCACTTGCTGTGGCTTTCCAATATTTATTGGAGATTAGGAGCAGGAACTGATCTGAAGGATGTTTTTGCCTTCATGTCTCAGTTTGGCGTATGCAACACTAACTGCTGCAACCAGCTACTACATTTCCTAGAGTCAGGAGCTTTTCAAGCTGTGTTTTTTTTAAACTTCTTTAAAAGCAGAAATAAACTCTGAAAACCATGTGCAGCACCTCCAAGCCTTCAGCTGTTTTGCTTCCCTTGCCCCCTCTTCTGGCTGTAAGTCAGGGCAACTCCATTGCCAAGGGAAATGGCCCCTTTGAAGCTGCAAAACCCCTGAGCCGACTTTAACGGGTGTCAGAGTATGTCCATAACAATTCTGTTGTTATGCAATTAACAATTAATTTTTTGATCCACTTAATCTGTAAAATAGGCTAGCTGGATGTGACTTGCTAACAAGTCTTTGGCTGTACAGAAATTTCTCCTATCTGCTCCCACAGGGGAGAGCTTCTGCCAGAAATAACTCTGAACCCCCACCACCAGTCAGCTCAGGAAGGACTTTCTGCAAGGCCCCCTATTCATCAGTGAGGAGCCATGGTGACAGGGGACCAGGGTGTGGGGTGGGAGAGGAAAAGTGAGATCTCGCATTGAAGGTAAAAGTGGATCAAAAATTATCTGCAGGAGTGAGAAAAATGTGTTTGTTGATAACGAGTGCGGTGTTTGATGTGCGGACGTACTTCACTATCTAGCCTTTCATCAAGAGCCAGAGGATTTATCCTTCAGGCATGAGAGATGGAACAGCTTAAAATGGTTAGTGACCACAGAAAGGATTAGCACATTATTATCTTTTTAATCCACAAGATTTACTTTTTCAGGATTTATTGGAGCTAATACAAAAGTGATTAGTGTTCTGGTTTTGCCAAAGTAAGAGGTTGTTTATGACTCCATTCCCACACGTGGCCTGTAATAAACAGATAGTGCTGGCTGGAAAGTGGCCAGCAACAGAAAGTTTCATCTTCTACACTGTACTCACAGAAATAGAAATGACTTGTACATTTGCCAGTAGGGCCCAACGAGGACCTTCTAAAAGTAAAGCAGAAGTATGTTACATTATCCCACCCTGCATGCACACAATAAAAGGTTGTGTGGAAAGTTCTTCAGCTTTTTTGCATTTGCTAGACATGTGCTATTTTTACAAAAGTGGGATAAAACACCCCCCAACATTCCAGAATCTTGGCCAGCCCACGAGACATCATGTCTAAAAAATGTTGAGATGTTAAAAATAATCAATGTTATTTTTTGTTTGTGCAGTCCATCTTCTCAGAATTTAGGATTCATATTTTTCACTTCTGCTCTGCCTTTGTGATGTCTGGAAATGGATTTATTTGTTTTTAAATGGAAGCTGAAATTCTCAGGCCATCACAAAATCTGAGCACCTAAGGTTTTCAGAAGAATCCTCAAACTGACTTTCACAAACCTGTCTATGTAACTTAAGATGTTCAATCTCTTTCAGAATAGCACAGGAACCTGAGACTCCAGGATTGTGGCCTCCCCTTTCCAAACTGGACTTGTGCTCCTAGTTCATGCCAGTTTAAAAGGTTCTTAGATGGCTAACTCCTACTGATGTGAGTTATATGCTTTTTAAATATGTGGCCATCATCACTTTTTGAAAACAGGGATTATTATTTTAGATCTTTGGCTTTTGGAAGCGACCTTTATAATATTGCCACAAGAAGAAAACTGCTAAGCTGAAGGGACAGACAGACAGACATGTGTAGAGAAGCAACAAAGCAGAAAACTTTCTTTTCCTCATCTTATTCCTTTGCAATGTGTATCCCTACTAAATCTCTCCAGCACATAAATTCTCCTTTAGGAATAAAGATGCTAATATTGAAGGAGAAGAAATTTTCACTCACTGTGAGGAGAGCTTTCTTTTCTTCTCCTTGGAGCACATCAAATGTGCATTATTGCAGAGCCCTGGATCAGGTCAGGGGTTTAGGATGTCTGCTTTCCTTTAAAGGTTTTGCCTGTGTTGCAATCGTGGCATCTCAAGTGGATGCTCTGGGCTGGCTTCAGGCCACTCAGCTCTCACCCTATGAACAGTATGACTTTGGTAGCATGGGGAACGTTCCCAGCCTGCAGCCCAAATGTTTGCTCAGTGCCTGGGGAAGCCTTTGTGGCTCATGCTGGGCTCCCTCACTCCACCTCTAAGAGTAACTGAGCCAGGAGGCAGCTGGGATTTCCATCCCTGGGCTCTGTGCACAAGGCAGAGCTCACAACCACCCTGCACCCTCAGGCTGCAGAATCACTGAGTTCTTCATGCGCTGAGGTTGCCGCTTTCCCCTGTGAGGCAGCCCCTGTGCCAGTTCACCCCACTGTGCCAGGCCAGAGCACCCCAGAGGGGCTAGGGAAATGCTGGAGCTGCTCCTGTCCATCTGCGTGTCACCAAAGTTATAAAGAATTTAAACTGTAGTTTAAATCAGCTGTCACTCTCCTTCCATTCCCTGTATTCATTTCATACCCACATCTTGGTTTCCATTAGGATTGTTTCTTGCAGAGCAAGGCTTTTAAAACAATACTGGGAAAACTCCCACAAGGATTCAGGTAATATACTTCCCAATCACAAGGCAGACAGGTGGAAAACATGAAAGGAAAACAGTCAATAGCTGCCTGCTATCTCACCCCCTCTGAACTGCGAAAATTTCTTAGGGAGCTGTGAATTACTCCCCTATTGTTCTTGCTACATTATTATTTTGCAGTGGCTCATGCCTGTGCCATTTGGTTGGCTGCTTTGTTTGCCTTATCAGTTTGCTGGGTGATGTATAATTAAAAAAGCCCTGTTTTACCACCTCACTCGCAGATCTCTTTAGATAATACACCAAGTGTGAGAGTAAGAAAAACACAACGTAAACTTCAACTGCTGCAGCTTCCTTGTGCATTTATTGAAACCCTCCCTTCTGGCATCCATATCTCTCTCCTTGAGAATGGGCCTGTGCTACAAAAGCCAGTATTTGTTTCCTGGTGACATCTGCGAGCGTGACAGTGTGTTGACATAAGAAAGCACAGCCTCTGGTGGCAGGGGAGGCTGGACAATCCTCCCCAGCTGCTCAGCACCCACCAGTCCTGACAAAATCTCCCAGGAGGTACTTGGAGATACGCCTGGAGATGGCAATTGCAGATTAGAGCTAGACAATACATTTCTAAGTGCCAGGCAGATAACTGCTTGTCACAGAGAACAAACTCAGCACCTCCTTCAGCCCCAGCCAATGCCACCTGCAGCCCTTTCTCCTCTCACCTCTTCAGAGCCTCAGTCTATGTGACACATTTATGCCACCTCTGTTCTCTCTAACACAGCCTTTTTTTTCTATCACTGAATGCTCAGCTCCTGTCCAGGCTCTTCTCATGTCTTGATGACAGCATCTCTCCTTTAAGAAGCAATTTCACCCTTCTCTGTTTCCTTCTGAATTCCACTGTGTGACTACCTCCCTAGCTCACCGCTCGAAACCATCTTTTTTCTTCTCCCTCCATCTCATGTCTCCTCATCACATCAAATAAAATCAAATTTTATTCACTTTCAGGATCTTCCAGAGCCGATCATTCTCTCATACACTATTTATGCCTTCTCCCACCTTCAATAGGACCGTCATGCCACCTTTCATCAAACACCAGATACATTTTCAAACATCTTTTGTTCTTTCTTCTCTGCTGTGTCTCAAAGATGTGGACATCCAGCAAGTTATCGCATTGACCTTTCAAATCCTTCCCCTCAAACCCCCTTTGCCTTCAAACAGAAAGGAAACTTGGCTGTCTTGGGAGCTGTGGATGTGCAGAACTGATGCTCCATGAGAAGCTGCTCTGTCTCTCTGTCCTTGCTTTTCTTACCTCCCTGGTTCCACTGGTGGCCTCCTGTCTTGATCACACTGAGCTATTTAGCACAGGGGTTATTTTTTTCAGTCTTCTCCTAGGAGCTTCTGAGCTACAACTGTGAGGTGCTGCTCACAGATGAGTCTGCTGTAAACTGCTCACCCTTATGTTCTAGAAAGGAGTAGCTCAGGTCTATACGTTACCATCTACAGAAGTTTAGATTTACTTGCAAAACTGGTTAGTGACCACGGGAACACAGCCCCTAATTTTGAAATGTCTGTGCTTTTCATAAAGTAAAAGAAAGCTCAATGTTTATTGAGGATGTTTTGCTGCTGCTCTTTAATACTGTCTCACCCTCTAAACCTTGGTAATAGGTGCAGTAATCCTACATAAAAATCAGGCAAACCACATTTCTGTAATCCATTTAGAGTGCAAAGAGCTTATACAGCACCAGCTATCACAGCTCAAATGCTTTATGAACAAACAGCTCACAGATCTGTGGTAACTGGCACACATGAACCACATCCCACATCCTGTCTTCACTAGGAATAAAGGGAAACCACAGTCCTCAGTGCCATGCTCAGCAGGATGGTGGGTTAGGCTTCAATTCCTTTCCACACTGTCAAGTGAAGCAGAGGTTTGGCCACAAGTGTCAGTTTGGGCACTTCAGATTACCTCTAGGTGGCTGAGATAAAAAAAAGCCTGTCACCTTAGTGGTTGAAGGCACTCATGTATGTGGCACAAAGAGACACCGAGCTCAGCCAAAGCTGAGAGGCACTGTCTGAAAATGGAAAGAAACCTTTGCTTGAGGGCTCCCTCCTTTGGCTGGGGGTCATTAGGCAGCACGGTAGAGAAGGAGGTCTGCAAGCCTTTTGTTTCTCTTCCTTTCTCCAGATACCAGGGGACAGAGCACCTTGGAAAAAAAAAGGATTGAACAGTCTTTTTCAAACAGCTGCCTTGCAGAAGGAAGGCTGCTACTAAGGTGTTTGGGCAATGGTACTATCACTTCAAAGTCAACTTCAGGGGCACCCCAGCATCACAGTTAACAGGGCAAAGATACCTTTTTCCCCCAAGGTGTCACATTGCTCTTGGCCAAACCAGTAGCAACAAATAGGAAAGGTCTGTTCTTCACACACAGCTTGCACTGGTTTAACTGAAATCAGTTCTGAAGTCAAGTCAGCTCACCAGGTATGAAATCCCAAGAGAATGTACTTAACTTAGTGCACAGACATCAATTTAGCTCATCTGAGTTACTGAAGTAGGCTAAATCAATACAAGGCACTTGTAAATGGATTTAAAAGAACATTCATGTGGGGTTTGTTTCAATTTAACAGGTCATGTTAAGGACCAATTTTATTTAAACCTGAGCAAGGTTTCTTTGTTGGCTATCCTTAAACCTAGATTACAACTCTAATTACTCACCTAAGAAAATAGAGAAGAAAGCTGCATGTATCTCTGAGATACATGTATCTCTGAGAGAAGTCCCCTGAGCAGACAAACACAGGCAGTGCTGCCACTTTTGTCCTCAGAAGCAAAGCAGTAAGGATTGACAGGCCCACTGACAAAACACTTTTTTCTATTTATACCAGAGGGTAAATTAGCAGATTAATATTTACTTCCAGCCACTGCTACCAGCCTGAAGGGGAAATGGAGCAGAATGAGGCCAGCAGAGGTCATAGCTCATTCAACTCATCAGTGTCATCAAATTTGCTCAGCAGAGCTTTGATTACTTTTCCAAACTTCAAGGCTGGTTTGTGGCAAGACATTTTTTCTAGAAACGGAGGACTAAGAAGGCTGAAAACGAAGGCCATGTTAACATATTAATAAATCTCTCAACTAGCAAAACTATTATCTTTATTTGGGAAGCTGAATGCTTCTGAATATTAAATCAAAACCGCTAGCTCTGCACATCTACAAGTCTCGCCCCTGGATGAGGTGGGGGCTGCAGTGAGGTTTATGGAGCTGGCACAGGGCTAACTGCACAGCCCATGGGATTCAGCTGTTATGCATTCACAGCCATTAAAATATCCCTCTCAGCTCTTCCTTGACACACAAAGAGGAGGATGCTGCCCTTGCAACCTCACCCTGTGCATACTTTAGCTCTGTGCCTGCTTTTAAGGCATCAAGCCTCACTCATAGACCAGCGCTCTCTAAAGCCTCGGAGCCCGGCTGCTGCTGCCGTTTTGGGACTGTCACTCACCTGCCAGCAGCCCTGCATCACCTGGAGCACACCTGGATCAGCACTTCAAGGAGCATCCTACTGTGAGCAAAGGCCAGCCAGAGACAACCTGTGGAATGGGGGCTTTGACATCCAACTGAAAAGTACCATGGAGGGGGGAATTCAAAAAACTAGGGAGCGTGGTATCACCATTTCAGAACGAAACACAATTAATTCCTCCTTGGTCACCGTGAGACTGGCAGGACACATCCACGCTATTGCACGCTATCCATCCAGCCTTTGCATGTCCTGCCAATGCCAGTCAGCATCCAACTCTCCCAAAACACAGCTTGCACCTACTGATTCAACATGAAGGAAAATCTTTTATCAGCCCTTGGGGGCTCCTTCCACAGCCTAGGACACATTCAGCTGTGTCCAGCCCAGCTTCCCATCGACCGCATTTGGGACAGGGTGCTTTGCCTTCATCCTCCCTGTATTTGCCTTACCTTTTTCTGCACTATGACTTTTTTGTTGTGATTATTAATGGTTGACTCTCCTCCGCATTGCATTCTTTATCAGTGTTTGCAACACTGTGCTCAGGAGAATGGACCTTTAACTGGCTGAGGTTTGTAAAGAATATTAGGGGAAGATGACTATTTCATGAGAAAGCCATCTCCTGGGCTACACATCCGCTCTGCTTCCTGTATAATGCTGGTAAAGAGTAATTTCAACAGGATTTGGCCTGGGCCCTCAAACCAGAGAATGAGCTCAGTCAGGACTTAAAGTTCACCACTAGTTCAGGTGCACTTATTTCATGTTGCTTTGGCTTAAGAAGAAGGAACCAGCATGCTTTTATAAAAGAAAATTCAGTCTAAAACAGATTCAATTATTATTATTCAATTAACATCATTTGTTTGATTGAAAATACAAGTTAATTGTTAGGAGAAAGCATGAAAAGCTCTTGAATAAGGCATACCTTTTCATTTTTAAAAGAAAGGTGGTGCCTAGCACTTTCAGCATTTTCCCTCTTGTTCTTCTAACTGTTTCCTTCTCACAGAAGGCTTCCCTGTCAGACATTTTTCAATTCTAAAAAGTTCCCCGAGAATCTTCCTCTCGAACTAAATCTACACACATGAGGCTGGAGGGGAAGAGCAGCAGTTTAAGCAAGAACATCTTGAACCTCCTCACATAAAGTCATCCTACTCTTGGGTACTTGTACCCCAGAGACATTTTGGAAGGTGACTGACCTTCCTGCTGATGGAACCAGCATCCAAAATTTCCACAGCTTGTGGCATCAGTCTGAATGCATGTCCAGCCAGCCAGTTAAAAAACACCAACAGAAAAAAAAAA
>VZUA01088613.1:1869-12413 GCA_013401035.1 Horornis vulcanius
CTGCCCTATCTTAGGTGAAACTACATTGATATCTGTCACCTAAGGACCTGGCCTAACATTTTCAGCCTGAAGGTACCTAATCCAAAGCCTTCTAGGTAGCCATCAGGAGAAAGTGTCCAGATGCTGGCTCCAAAATGACACATCAATCAATCATCAAAATAACATGAATTTTCCATGGTTACATGAGATACAGATAATTATGGTCAAATCTGCATTGCCTCTCATGGTAATTATAACAGTTAACATACTATTATGATTACAGTGCAACAGTGTGGATGTCGTATTACCATTATTATAGGTTTCCCCTGAGAAGAAAAGTGAAATGGATGACCTCTAATCATCAGGGAGGCCAAACAGTCTTACTGTGCCATAGGAGAAAAAAAAATTGAAATTTGAACTGTTTCAAATACAGGTTGCCCTTCAGATTCTGTAAAACAAAGTAATGGTGACTTTTCTGCCTCTTTCTCTTTCTCTTTCTCTTTCTCNAAAATTGTCTCCTTTGTTATTTCTTCCCTTACAGTGTTCTCAGTGAAAGGTATGTCTCACATAAAATATATTTTGCTTAGAAGTGCTGGTCTGCCCTCAACTTGCCATGCTTCAGCAGGTGGTTTTCCATCTGCTGAGCTAAGGTAATGTCTCTTAGTCCACATCTGGAGAAAGCTAGTTCAGCTTAGCACAGTCCCCTGTGAGACAAATCCTGCCAAAGTAATTGCCATCCTGACAGAGAAAATCCTGTTTTATCGGTTGTGACTTGTGTCTAACCCCTCACTGGTTGCCAAACTGAGTACTATGAAAACTGCCAAGTAATCACCCTGCAACTGAGTTGAGCTATGCTTACTCAGTGTGGAACTAGAAAACTAAAATATGTCATCATCTTTGAGGTATCCAAAATTCATGAGTTAGCCCACCCGAAGGACGGAATAATTTTAAGCATACTTTTTCATTTTTCATTTGCCTTCTGGTGTAAAGGCCTGTAGAGGTCAGATTTTTGAGTTTTTACAATCACTAGGACTAGAAACAGACTTTCCGGTTTTCTTTTCATTGGAATCAGGGGCAATCCTGTCTCCAATAGCAAAATCACTGAATTTGAAATTCTAAACTGGCTTCTTCGCTGTCTAGATGATAACTAGCCCCTGAAATATCATTGAAAGACACTTTGTCAGCAAGCTTCGCAGAGAACCTTCTAGAAGGACTGGGAACTTCCTCTCTTTTCTAAAGAATGATAATGGCACAAAGAAACCCATTCTGCTTTCATGCCAAGGAACAACAACATAATTGCAGGGGAACCCTAATGGTTGGTTTGGATTTATTTTCATCCTCCTGAATATATAAAGAAAGGCTCTTTCAGAAGTGTGTTAAAATTTTCATTTGGCATGAACCTTGGCTTGTTTTCACTAGAACACCATGCACCCAATGTGTTTTTCATATGCCATGTATTTGATCAAGCTCCACAGCCCTGAGAGGAAGGATACCTGTGATCAGCAGGGAGTTAGAAGGGGGCTTAAAATGGAGGAAAAGGTCTGCTTTGGTTAATAGTAGCAAGCAGGAAATCTATGGGTTTGAAGATGGCAACCTGATGTTTTTCCAGGTGGGCTTTACTGAGAGGAGGCCTGGAGTGCTCACCATAATTTATCAGTTGCCAGTTACAGAAGTTAACTTTATTCAGAAGAGGAGAGACATGCCAAGGGGAACATATGGCACAATAAACTCCCGGGGTGTGGAATGTATTTTTGAACTGAATGCCAGAAAAAAGCCATGATCTGCCTGAGGGCTTGTAAAGCATTTTGGTGGGACCTGCTCTTCAGGTAGGACTTTTTGCTTCTCCAGGCTACAGCTTTAATGCTTTCCATCCAATTTTTTCTTTCCCCTAGAAAATCTCTTGATTTGTTCCACTCAAAAGACAAGATTTTTAAGTAACTCTCTTAGGATTTTTTGGCAGTGTAAGAACAGAGGTGCTTGATTAGACTGCAGATCCCCTTGGCTCCATATTGGGTCCCTGAGAGGAAACAGTACCAATTGCCTAAGGCAGGGTGGAAGAGCAAGTAAAGCATGTGACACTTCTCACGTACCACCTTCCTAGGTCCTTCACAAAGCTTGCTTTGTGTCCCTCAGCAACATTCTCAAGTTGGATTTCACTGCTTGCACAGATGAGGAGGGGCAGCTCATGAAACAGAGCAACCAACCTGCTTCTGTTTATGTTTCCTACCTGCTTCACCTTCAGCAACTAAAGGGAAAACTTCTCAAGAGGAGTTAAGAGTTGCTTTTGGTTTATACAAACACATGAAATTTTCTGAATTCTTTTGAACTGTTTGTTTTCTGGCCATTCTCCATGGATGTCTCCCCTCAAGAATTTCCTCTGTCCCACTCCGGGGGTTTGTTATTAACTCTGACAGCACTGAGAGACTATTGTTCCTCCAAACATTACTTCCAGGAAAAGACTATTTCCTTATAGGCAACACGCACAAGTCTAGGGAGAACTAGAGCAGAGAAAGTTGTTTAAAAACTTTTAATTTTGCAGTGCCAGTAAGCAGCCTTCTTGCTTATATTATTGCTTTAATTTCTGCTGCTTGCTGGAGAGCACTGTAGGCTCCTTAGGCACCAGCTTCCACAATACAACAAGTACTTTGGACTTTTTCACAGCTCTCAACACATGGTCTCCCAGTTTAATTTGGGTTGAGTAGCACCTCACTGCTTACATAATCATGACCAAATACTAAGGTGCAGAAGAAAGTGTTGGGGACATTCACAACTTATCACCCACTTAGATCTTTGCACTTCCATCCTTAATGCTTTCTAATGTCATTAAGAGGTGCAAGCACTCGAGGGGTCCTGGACCTAATGGCCAAACAGATCCATTATGTGGTTGGCTCCCATCAAGGTGTGTATGAGATGTATCCTCCAATGTCACCTGGGGCCACCCTTTTGTAGACTGTGCGTAATTGTCACATCCATGTATTCATCCCAATTTTTCTGCTCTGGGTGCTGCCTGTTATCTGAGCAAGGGGGTGTCAGGGGAGATAAGGCACCACAAAGAGGTCACAAGCTCTACTGGTACCAGCCCTACAGCTGAGACCAAGCCCAGCAGGACCAGCTGGCATAAACCACTGGAACAAATAACAGTCAGATGGGAATTTCCACTGCTACTTGACCAGCCTGTGGAACAGGAAGAAAATAATTTGTAGCTCACTCTAGTAATGTTGAACAAAGAAAACAGATCTGGAACCAGTGAAACCTGTGTTACGGTGTGCAAAGTGTAATAGTTGCACTCTGCTTCAGGTGAACACTGTTCATATACACAACTACATGCCAGTCACTGACAATGAAAAGAGTGCAGACAATAGTCTACCAGATGTAACTGTTGAAAACACGACAGTGCCTCTGGGCCTGGAGGTATTGATGATCATCCAAAGGACTATCTGCTACTTCACATCAGGGAGATGTGTGACCAGGCTCTGCCCTAAAACGTACATATTTGTTTCAAAAAAGCCCAATTTACCAATCAAGCCAAATCTTCAGATGGTGCTTGCTGACAGATGTCTGCCAAAGTCAAAGGAGTTGTACTGAGTATTCTCACAAACCACATAATCTGTTGAGGAGAAATAAAGAAATATGGGCAGAAGCCTCCTACCCTTCTCCAACTCGATGCTGTGGCATTTGCCGCCTCTCAGACCATTCAGGGATGTTCAGGTGACTTGAGTGCCATTTTAGCTACTGCATTCCAAGATCTCCAGGCTGGCAGAAACTTGCTGACAACCTACAGCAGACTAAATGATAAGGCTGTCCAGCAGGCCTGGACTCCCACGAATGTGTTCTCTTAAACCAGACAGAACCAAGACCCAAGCTGGTTAATGCTCTGAAGTGCAGCACTCCAGCAACTACAGGCATTCTGAGACATTTCTGCAGGGCAACCATGATCCTGTGAATATCTCAAGGAAAAGCAGACACAGGTGAATTGCTGAATCTTCTGAGGCTGAAGAAATACCTTCTTCATAGACCCATACACAAAAAAAAAAACAAAAAAAAAAACAAAAACCAACAACCCTCAAACAAACAATAAACAAAAGAAACAATGGTGGGGGGGGGAACCACTATAAAAAACCACACCAGCACTAAGTTTGGCCTGGGATAAATTGCAAAATGTCTTCTTAATATAATTACCAAGATCCCTGAGGGTACATATAGTTGAATTAAGGGGTGTCTCTACTTGCATACTTAGTGGCTGTAGAGCTGTCTTCAGCTTCAGTCTGTGGTCCTGTAATCAGTGTCCAGAACATGCACAAGACGCCCTTTAATTTGGTTATAAGTAGCCCTCAGGGAACCATAGAATTAAACAGTATCATAAGGTTCTAAACATGGTCTGTACAAGGGCTAATTCCACGCTTCCGCTCAATAGAGGATTTCTCAGCCTCATCAAAGTTTTATGCTAAAATTTTGGCTAATATTTTGAAAGCATGTTACTTCATTTGACCTAAACGACTTTTGCGCATGTTCATTTCCATTTTACTCTATCAACCTGTTTAACATAATAGCATATTAACAGTACATTTGAAAGAAGAGTCAGTGGTTTGGAGTCAGTCCAAAGCAGTCACAGCAGCAGGAGAGAGCAATAAGAGTTCTGAAGAAGGAAAATCAGACTTGAGTCCCCATTATTTCTTTGCAAAATGCAAATATCCTTGTGCAAAACTGATGTTTTGGCGCAAGAACATAATGTTATTTGTACCAGATTACCAGATTATTTCCTGAAAGATGGTCCCTAAGAAGACCAGACTGCTGGAAATGGTGCTTCACAACTGGAAAGTGCTGATAAAGCAAATACTTAAAATTATTATTTCTTTTAACATGTGTGCAAGTAGTGCATTTTTATATAGTGTCATTCTATACCATTCCAATATATCCATTCAACAGCGTGTGTGTGGACACGCAGTAGACAGAATTAGTAGAACCCAAGGCCATCAAACTTTTGTCATTAAATGTTGTTGTTTATAACTTTGCCGAATCCAACCCACTTACTCCATCATATTCTTTGGTGATTATCTGCCTGGATTTCATTTATTTTTTTTTTTTATTCTTTATTGAATGTGAAATAGCTCAGTCACTTCCAAAAGTAAGATTGTTAATCTTTTAACAGTGATTAGAATGAGAGTATTGATACTCACCAAAGAAATAGACTATGTGGGCTTTTGACAAAAAAAAAAAAAAAGAAAAGAAAAAGAAAAAGTGTACCATTTAAAATATATTTGCATTTACTTATGTGGGGTTAGTGGTTCGTAAGCTCAAAATGACAACATTCATCAGACAACCCAAGCAACAGAAAAATTGAAGTGAATTTGGGACATCTGTATACATTTGAGGCTTGCAGATGTTGACTAACATTGGATGATAAAGAAAAACAAAAGAACAGTGAGAGCGTGCCTGGATGGAGCTTGCCAACAATGGCTGTTGTGGAAAGCGTTATTTCTAATAAAAAGGCCAAGATGAGAAAAGTTTTCCTGCAGAGATCTTCTTTACTCACTAGATAGGAAGCAATGCTGATGGTGAGGAAAACCTGGCACTTTTATCTAGGTTTGCCACAATTTGCTCTCTGTTCTTAGTGACTCATATAAATACTAAATAACAGAAAAAAATTGTGTCTCAACCAAGTAANCAGGCCAGAGGAGGCTCCAGGATGAGCAGAGGGATGGAGCAGCTCTGCTGGGAGGAAGGGCTGGCACAGCTGGGATTGTTCAGCCTGGACAGGAGAAGCTTTGGGGGGACCTCACCGTGGCCTTGCAGGGCCTGAAGGAGCTGCAGCAAGGATGGAGAGAGACAATTGACAAGGGCTGGAGGGCCAGGACACAGGGAATGGCTTCCCAGTGCCAGAGGGCAGGGCTGGATGGGATATTGGGAAGGAATTGTTGACTGGGAGGGTGGGGAGGCCCTGGCACAGGGTGCCCAGAGAAGCTGTGGCTGTCCCTGGATCCCTGGCAGTGTCCAAGGGCAGGCTGGACACTGGGGCTTGGAGCAGCCTGGGATAGTGAAAGGTGTCCCTGTCCATGGCAGGGGTGGAATGAGATGAGCTTTATGGTCCCTTCCAAGCAAAGCTGTGGGCTCATAAGTTTTCTTCTGAACCAACCCAGGATGAAGTTGGCAAGGCACCATGGAGATCATAAAGTCCAGTCCAGGGCTTACTTCTAAATCAGAGGATTTCACAGGAACAGCTGGTCCAGGCTGCTCTGAGTCACACAACAAATCCTTGACAGTGAGAAAACCTAACCCACCAGAACATACTTGCTGGCATAGGGAGAGGCAAGGGCCAAAAATGGAAACTGCCACTATTTTAGGTACAAATACAAGCAGGGAATTTATCAAGCATGAGCCTCTCTGGACATAGGAAGCAGTCCAAACTATACACCATGGAAGAAAGAAAATCTCTTTCTGTCAAGGTCCTCTTTAAGGGTGAAGGTTAATCATCATGTGCAAATATAAATTAATAAAACAGCACAACATATATCAAAACTAGAGAGACTGACAGGCAGAACTTTTTGAAGAGGGTTTTTTCTTCTGTTTGCAAGAGCACCAGCATGGTCATATCAGTCAAATACCATGGGAGGTGTTTTGTGGGTAGAAAATAGCTGTCCTGTAATTCTCATCTAATTATGCAGAGTTACAAATATTCTTACCACATTAAAAGAACCATTGTTCTTTTATCAGATTTTTATTCCCAGGCTTAGTTCAGGCCTTAGAACAGGCTTGGTAGATAACACCTGTGTGAATGAGAACCACTGGTAAGTCCTTGCAGAAAACCCTGTGTACAAGGTCCCTCAGCCTAAATGCTCTGCTTATCAGCTTTCTAACCCATTTCTTTGTGCAGGATTCAGAATAGTTCATGGGAACATTGCAGATGGCCCTCCCAAGGGAACAACTAATTGCAAAAGAGGAATTCTTTTCCTGTCAGCTTTATGACTTGAAATAATATGGGCAAACACACCAACCATCTTTCTTTGGTTGCTAAGAGATCTTAAATACCAGGCAGTGAAATGGTACAGTGAGGTGTGTGGGTCTGTGGTGTGTTGTGAGTGGTCCTATGTATGGTGATGTTATACTGACTAAGCTCTAGAGCTGCTCAGATTTTTTTTTTTTTTACACAATTTTCCCCCAAAATTCCAAATCGTTGGCCCAAAACCTGGCCAAAGATTGCACTGGCATCAGGATGAGATATTCAAGAAATGCGCCTTTTAACTTCTAAACAAACCTTTTTTGAAGAAAACTCAAATCTCCACACCTCCTTTCTGTCCTTGTGTCCCTCTTTACTCTGCAGCTTCTCCATCCATAAGTTAGCTGTGTAACATGGTCTGTTTAGAAATGTCTCCTCCCAGCCACCAAAACACAAGCTCTTGGATATTTCAGTTTACATTTTCTGGGAGATTGTGTATGTCTATGTGTTTCTCTGCCCACTCCGACTACCTACCCCAGCCTACTGTAGGTGAAATAGTAGAGATGTGGGGAGAAGTGGGGAGAAGTGGGGAGCTGCTCCCACTCTCCTGACTCAGGGATTTTTTTTCTGAGGCATTGTTGGAAAGAAGCAGCAAAGGCAGGAAAAAAATGTGTCAGAAAGATCTGTGTCAAGATTAAAATAGTCCAAGTCTTTATTATTTTTGAAAAGATAATCTCCTTGACAAATATACACATAACTGTACTTAAACTATTGAAAATTAGAAAAAAGAAAAGGTCTGTAGAGACAACTGTCACGATTAGGTAAGCACGAAGTTGTTGTGCTGGCCTTCAGCACAGGGTGAAGGAACTAACAGTGAAATACAGAATGAACCCTGCAGGAGATCTGCAGGTGCACCTCTGCCTGACAGAACCAAAAATTTTGAACCATATTTTCTAGATGTAGAAGATTCCCTTGCTACAAAGGCCACCAAAAACTACTGGAGTATGAGCATGACTGTACTTACATGTAAGTCATGTAAGTACAGCCTGTATGACAAGGCTGTACTTACTCTAGTGTCACATTTTAAGTTGCCATATTCAGTGGTCTAGAGCAACGTGTACTGAAATAGCACGCAAGAGTGTGGAGAAATTGGGAAGGAGCTTGCAGCCCACTTCTCCTAAAGTATAATTTAAGTGGTAGAGATTCTTCATTTCCATAAAATACAGCAGAGCTGTTTCTCATTAATTCATAACAAAATCCCCAAACTAAAAAGATAGCAGAAGAGGCATGTTGCTTTTTAGAGGTCTTCCTTCACCCATAGCTCTTACCATTCCATCAGGAAGCCTAACAGGGTAGGTAAAACCATCAGTTCATAACTTGATTGGGATGTGTTTTGTGAAACATGGTAAATACCTCCAGCTTGCCCTAGGATTTCAACACATTCATTGTTTAAAAAGCAACAAAAAATAAATCCCCTTCTTCCTTACACCCATTCAGCAGCACTAAGGTCACAGGTCGCAGGGTCTGAACTGAGCCTAGAATTTGGCCGAGAGGCTGTCCAAATAAACTAGTGGATTGTTGCATTTTACACAAATGACAAATTATCCTTAAACAGGCAGGCACATGTATTGGGGCTCTGGCTGGGGAATCTTGGAGGCACAATTTGGCTTGCACGTGCTCCTGAGTGTTGCAGGCCTATTGACTTAGACACATCTGCACATCCTGAAAACTCAGCTCTTGGCTTTCCAGCCCTGTCTCCTGTAACCTTGCCCAGTCTGGATGATTTCATTAGTCAATTGTCATGGATTAATATAAAACTATGGTTTGGATCCCCCACTCAAGCTGCTGTTGTGTGTTTGCCACTGTTTCTACACATTACGACAAAACCTCTGTAAGGTCTGGAGTGTCCTCCATGTGTGTGCCATATGAAAGCCATAATGAAGTCGCTGTTTTAGCTCAGAAGAAAACTGAGATGACATCTGAGAAGAAGCGTCCAGTGTTTTCAGTGAAACCTTTTTGTAGCCATCATTAGGGATCTCCCCCAGGTTTTTCCAGTGGAAGGAATGTTTTGGTGTGTGCTGACTCCAGGTTTCATTTCACATCTAGCCTGAAGATGTGGAAATAACTCCTCTAACAGAGAAGGGCACTGTGCAATTTACTTTAATTCACTTTTAAAAAACGTTAAAAAAAAATCAAAGCAGCCAGCTGGTGCCATTCCAGTAGGGAGAATTTGACCATTACTCAGGGAGCACAATAGGAAGGTGCACACATATTCAGTTTTCCTACACATGGGTGAGAGATCCTGACCCCACAGCCACAAAGTCACTGAAATCTGACACCTCACTCTCAGCGTATTATTAGGACTATCAGGAGTAAAAATTATCATTACCCGAGGGACACAACTGAAAACTGTAGTAAATAAAAATTCTCCTGTGCTGGTTCATAATTCCCTTAGTTTGCTCTTATAGTGGTTTTCTTCTTTGTAGTGATTGCAGTCTCATTAATTAAATCTCATTTCTATTTTTTAATCAGCAAATACTTGTATTTCTCTGTCCTCTAGATTTCATTAGGAGATCTTAGGAGAAATGTATTAAACGAGGCATCTGAAATTTCATACATAATTCTAAAAAAAATTTTAAAACCCACAAAATTAGTCTTTACCAAAGAAGTTTTAGTGAGGATTGAGTAATCCAGATCACACTGGGTAGCACTGATAGTAAGATAGAGAGCTCTTCAACAGCATTTTTAATATCAAGAAGGGAAAATTTTACAAGCCACAAGATGTTCTTAGGTATCTTTGATTTTTACTTGAATTGAAATCCAGTAATTAAAGAAAGTTTTTGAAAAAATGCCCTTGATCTTAACCCTGGGCACATATATAAATAGACTGACATGGACAGTAACAGCATAACCAGAAGATTACACTATTTCATGGAGCAGCGCTAAGCCCTTTACATGTCAAAATTTTTCAAACTTTAAATGAACCCCTGTGACAGTTCTAGCTTCTTTTTCTCTCTGCCAAAGTTGAGATTAATGCACAAGAAGCATGAGTTCGTGTTCAAACTTGGAAGTTTATTATTTCTTATCTATTTACAGACTCACGAGCCATGAGCTCTAACTAGCAGGTTAGAGAAATGTGGTAAATTTGAGTACCTCTAACTTTTTCTAAAGTTATTCAAGCTCTAATTACCCAATAACAAGGTGGCACCTATCTTATTTATATTTTTGACCCAGTAATGATCATCCAAGGACCTCAATGTGGACATTTTTCACTCAATTACCAAAAACTACCCAAATCCATGAAAAAGAATGAAGAAAAAAGTAAAGAAGGAGGACCCAGACATGCCCAAATCCTTCCATCTTGACTCACGGGTACTACTATACACTAAAACCCTAAATTCTCAGTTTCCTGAATTCCAGCAAACACTTTGAAAAATTAATCTCTTTTCAGTTCCTTATGAATGACATATTTTTTTCTCTAACAAAGCATTTTATTTTCTCTCCCAAAAAGAACATTGTCACATATGTCACACTCACCAAGCTCCTTTCATCCTTCACCGAGCAGCTGTGGATGCCCCATATCTGGAGGTGTCCATGGCCAGGCTGGACGGGACTTGGAGCAACTTGGGAT
>VZUA01088616.1:17794-48168 GCA_013401035.1 Horornis vulcanius
AAGCCCCAAGTGGGTTCTGCACATGAAATGACTGTTCCCTGCAACACCCACACCATCATCTTCACAGGATCCCATTGCAATGTGCAGCAGGAGCAGGTGGACTTTGCAGACAGGGTTTTTTGGAGCCACCTGGGCATAAAAAAACCCAAAAACCTGCCATCTCTGTGAGTCTCCAAGCCCCTCACAATTTCCTCAGAGCAGACTTATCTTCCATTTTGTACTGGTACAACATGAAAATGTTAAAGACAAACACTTTCTACCTCACCCAGCCCTGTTTCTCCAGGGGGACACTTAAAAGATATTATAATCTGAATTCACTTACCTGAATTCACCTGTACAAAACTGCCTGGCAAACAAAAAGAGAACAGAGTGTTAGGTACATGTGAACTCTGAGGGCTCCACCAGCTGGTGCACAGGATTTTCCTTATTGTATCGGAGATGTTCCCAGAGAAACAGGAACAGGAAATGGCAACTCTTTCCCCCTGCCATTTCAAAACATTTTCTGTGCTCTTTGTGGTGAAGAGGTCAGAGAATTAACACCAAGGTTGTAAGAGACAGTGAACGTGGGGCAGGCACTGTGTTTGAGACCAGGCTTTGTCCATCCCTCCGATGGGATTTCACATGGTGCATCCCTCAGTTGATGGCAGGAGAATTGGGTGGCCAGGAGAACTCCACCGTGGCACAAGGTTCTAAACAAGGAGCAAACAAGGAGGCTTCACAGAGGAAGCAGAGGAGGACCAGCCACACAGGGCCCCTGAGAGACCAGGATGCCCCACAGAATCTCTGAGAACAGGGACACAAAGCAGGAAAAGCAGTTCGGGCCGGGTGTCAGCTAATCTGCCACCAAAAGCCATTCCTGCCCCAGAAAGCCTTTGCAGTCCCAGTCCGGGCTGAGCTGCAGGAACGGCAGCTGCTCGTTACCTGAAGTTCTCTGCTGTTTTGGGCACCACATCTGCGAACAGCTCGATCTTCATGCGGCCGACCTCCTGAGGAGACGGGGCCAGGTGAGTCTTCCCCTCACACACACACACACACACACAGGCCTGCCGCCCGACCCCGGGCACTCGAACAGATCCATTCTCCTCATTCTCCTCCGTTAATCCCCATCCCTACAGGCCGTGCTCCTCTCCCCTGCGAGCCCTTCCCGGCGGGCACAGTGACCCCACAGCCCCGCTATGCTTGTCCCACACACCCCAGCGCTTCCAGCCGCGGCCCCCAAGCCCCGCGCCGAACCCCGGCACCGCCCGAGCTCTCTGATCCCACACTCCGACACCCGCAATCATCCCCGCGGTCCCTCCCTGAGGTGCGGCCGCTCCCCGTCCTCAGGCACCCTCACCTGCCCGCCGATGGTTACATCGAAGAAAACCACGGGGTTGTTGGGATTCGCCGCCAGCGCCGACATCGCGGCTGCAGGAAGCGGAAATGGCGGCGGAAGGGGAAAGGGCGGGATGGGAGGGTGAGGCTGGCCGGGACGGGCGGAGGTGTGCCCGGGACGGGCGGGGGTGTGCCGGGGAGGGGCAGGGGTGTGCCCGGGACGGGCGGGGGTGTGCCGGGGACGGGCAGGGGTGTGCCGGGGACGGGCGGAGGTGTACCCGGGACGGCCGGAGGTGTGCCCGGGATGGCCGGAGGTGTGCCCGGGATGGCCGGAGGTGTGTCCGGGATGGCCGGAGGTGTGCCCGGGATGGCCGGAGGTGTGCCCGGGATGGCCGGAGGTGTGCGGTGTTGGGAGTGGGGGATGTAAGCAGGAACAGGGTCCAAAGGAGCACCCGAGTGCAGGGATCTTTGTTGGCACCAGTCATGTTCTGGTGACCTGTGTAAAAGTCACTTCTTCACCAGCCGAGGAGAAAGAGGAAGGGCAAAGTGACACCTTGCAGGGGAACAGAGAGGGACAGGTGTGAACTCCCACCTCTCCCAGGCATAGGATGGGGATGAAGAAGATGATGGATACCATTCTGGAGGAGCAGGACAAGCCTTACATGTGTGACAGAGTAGGGGAGTTTTTGGGGAGATGAACTCCCAAAATTGACTCCCAGCAGCACATCCCAAGCATGATGGCACAATTGGGATCTGGAGAGCTGGGACAGAAGTGTGGGTGGGGACTCAGAACCAAGCTTGGGAGGGATCCAGACCCCTTTTGGAGATCCCAGGGTTGCTGGGAGGGGGTGTCCCTGTCCTATTGGGGGTGTTTCCCTCTTTTAGGGAGCCTCAGGTGTGTTGTCTGGTTCCCTGCCCTCATTTTGGGGGTTCCACGGGTGCTGGGGGGGAGGTTTGAGGTTGCTGTGTGGGGACATTGGTGGGGGGTGTCCTGAGTGCCTGTGTCACCTCCACTCTGGATTTTGGGTGGGGTCAGTGCTTCTGGGTGAGTCACCAGCAGCAGCTGCTGGCAATGGCTCTGGAGTGGTTCTTGGGTTGTTTTGTCCTTCACCAAAAATCTCCTTGCAGGGATATCCAGCTGGTCTTGGGACTGCTTTTGCAGCCCCCAAGCTCAGTGCAGGTGGTGAAGCTGAGGCTGAGTGGAGCTGGTACTGGCCACACCATGGCACCAGCTCCACCCAAGAGCAGACACAGGTAGTTTGTGAGCAGGTAACAAAATGCCAAGTGCTGGGAGAGCCTCTGCACCTCCATTGGAGGCCAGGAATACAGAGCATTGAGGAGCCACTGGCTCTGGCTGTGCTGGATCTGGCTGCCCCCACTCCACTTTGGGGAATGTCACAGGGTGAGTGGAAGCTTTAGACCAGCCCTACCAGCTTAAATTTAAGAAATTACTCTGGCCCACAAGTTCTAAGGATAGCACATTAGGTCTCTATTTATGAGTTTTTTACTAAGCAGACAGGAGATAACATGGAAGATTTTAATGCAAGTTACTTACTATCCAGTATAAAATTAAAGGAATCACTAGTAGATGATATAGAACAGTGCACAATATCAAGGTACCTATATTAAAGCTAGCAAAAGAAACAGTATTGATTAGGAGTCAAATGTAACTTACTACTGAGATGATGATAATGTACACAGAGTTCTTTTACTCAGCCTCCAGAGGAGTAATTGCAAAGCAGGCATTCCTGTTGTGGAGAGAAACTACACACATTTCCAGAAAAATATGCTGAAGATTTTGCTTTGTGAAAGTTTAGTGTGGGTTTTATAGTTTGTGGAGTGAGTTGTCTGTCAGTCAGAAATCCAGCTTATCTTGCCATATTTCACTTCAACAGTAAGGTGTTTATTGGCAGCTGGGAGATGCCAGACTAATGTTAACCCCATGGCACCAAAATAATTCATACAGGACAGCTTGTCTTGTTCATTTGACCAGTTAACAAGCTACTGGTAAGTTTTTGTGGGGTGTGAGATGCCCTGCTACAGGGGAAAAAATAGAAAACACAAGTTTGCTGGAGTTTATGTTGTTGTTGAGCCTGGGAGTGGAGGTCTTCCATGCTGCAGTGGTGGAATGTGCCTTTGCCAAGTGCTGTGCCAGCCCTGGGTGAGAAGCTGGGGCACCCCTCAATTCTTGGCAGTACCAAACTTCCCTGGCAAATAATCATTTGAAATGCTCTTTTTTTTTGACAAAACTATTTATTGGGGATCAATGTGAGAAACAGAGGCGGTAGCATCTGGCACAGTATGTTCTGTTGCAGCCCTGGCTGTGGTCTCCACCAGCAAGGCGCTGGGTTTTGGCTGTTGGGGTGCTTGAGGGTGAGGAAGAAGAAGGTCTCTTGCAAACTCTGGGCTGCTGGAGTGTGTGCAGGGGTTGCTGTGGGCTCTCAGTGGTGCTGGGAGTGCCACTGGCTCTGTGGTGGGGGGAGCAGGCTGAGCACTGCAGGGTCCTCCCAGCCCAGGCTCCCGAGCCCATTCTCCAAATCCCTGGAGGCCTGGGGTTGCGCCACATCACCAGAGCTCTCTGTGGAGGGGAACGGGGGGGGGAAGCACGGGGAGGGGGTGAGTGTCACCTCTTTTTTGTGGGGACCTCGGGCACCTGGGGCCATGCAGCACCAGGAAACCCAGGTAGGTAAGGGACCCCAAGCACCCTTTGTCCCAGCGTGCCCGTGCCCAGGAGCCCCCTCCCTGTACCTTGGCACAGGATGAGCTGTAGCCTCTTGCAGGCAGGTGCTGTTCCAGGATGCCCCCAACAACAGGGCTGTCACTGCAGTGGCTGTACTGCTTCGTTTTGCTGGGAGTGCCCAGCACATTCAAGTGACCTTCGGCGGGCTCCATCTGGGGACACCAGTTATGCTGACAGTACTGGCTTCCACAGTGGGTGGGGCTGGGGGCTTGGCAGATGTCCTGCTGATGCTTGTCACCAGTGTCCCCAGCTGGCTCAGCCAGACTGAGCCCATCCATCTGGGCAGTGGCCTTCTGAATGCCTCCCTGGCTGGCAGGGACGAAGGCACCTTTCTCTGTGCCAGGGAAGACCTTGGCTATGCTGGAACCCTTACAGGATGCCCTCAGGTCTTCCTGACTGAGCTGGTAGTACCGGGTGGCCTCGAAGCTGGCCTTCACCTCCTGCATGGAGATGAAGGGATGATGAAGGGCAGCACTGGGTGTGATCCGCTCATGCGAGTCCCAGGTGAGCATCCTCTTGACCAGCTCCACCATCCTGTACAGATCACAGCGCTTGGCCAGCTCCTCCTGGTCAGGATCAGGCGTGGGGCACACATTCACCACCGCCAGCTGATCCAGGGAGGAAAAGATGTGCTCCCTCCTCTGCATCGGCTTCGCCATCACCTTCCCTGGCGGCTTGAGCTGCCAGGTACCAGTGGAACAGGGCACATACTGGAAGAAGGACCTTGTCTTCTGGGCAGCACAGAGCAGCTCACCCCGGGGCAGCCCCAAGGTGGAGCAGATGTAGCACACTTGGTCGTACTCATCGTTGCCAGGGTAGAGCGGCCAGCCCAGATGAAGCTCGGCCATCACACAGCCCAAAGACCAGATGTCCACCTTCTCACAGAAGGGCAGCCCCAGCAAGATCTCGGGTGCCCGGTAGAAGCGGGTTTGGATGTAGGGCTCCTGCACGTGGCAGACCTCGGGGAGGAGGATAGCTGAGCCAAAGTCCACGAGCTTGATGCGGAAGGGATAGCGTGCGTGGTCCACCAGCATGATGTTCTCTGGCTTGAGGTCAGCGTGGATGATGGAGAGCTCCTTCAGCTTGACCAGTGCCACCAGCACCTGGGCCGTGATGGTGCGGATGTGCCGGACTGGCAGCGGTGAGAAGTTGTTCTGCTTTTGGAAGTCAAAGAGGTTTTGCTGCAGCAGCTCAAAGACCAGGTAGGTCCAGACCGTGTCACTGAAGGACTCGAGGAAATGGACGATGTGAGAGTCCTTCGTGTCCCCCTCCCGCAAGGCCTGCAGCAGCCTCAGTTCGTTCTTCACTATTTGGCCATTGTGATCACAGTTCTTCAGGATCTTGATAGCCACCATGTCCCCAGAGCTCCTGCACTGCCCCTGGATCACCTGTCCAAAGGTCCCCTTCCCCACCATGGCCATTATGTCATAGCACTCGGCACCTACCACTAATGTCACCATGGTGGGCTGGCTCCTCACCGGGGGCTCAGGATCCTCCTGCTCAGCACCCAGTGGGAACTGGAGGCCACCTAACTGTCCCAACCCAACCTCACAACACTGCGGGTTCCAACATCACCGTGACAACACATAATGTCACAACAGAAGCAAGCTGGCTGGAGGAACCCCCTGAAACCAAGCACTGCCCCCCCCCAACCAGTCCTGCTCTCCCCAAATCAGTCCAAAACCAAGAATGCATCCCTGGTCCCCCCAAAATGGATTCCAGCCCTCTGAAAACTCATTTTCAACCTCCTGACCCCTTTCCCTGGTTCACCAAAACCCGTTCAAGTCCTCCATGATCCATACACAGATACAGTTAAATGATACTGAGCCCAGCATTAAACCCTGGGGACATCATGAATTATAGGCCTCCAACTAGACCGTGTGATCGTGACCCTCTGGGCTCTGCTCTGCAGCCAGTTCTCAATCCCCACCACTGCCCTCTCATCTCACTCCTGTCTGAGTGTTCCAGAAGGATGTTGTGAGAGACAGTGATGAAAACCTTGGTATGCATCAAATAGAAAAGTCCTTCTTGTCTTCTTGGCACAGGCCCAGGACTGACTTGATTTGGAACACTAAACCAGCTGAGACTTTCTCTCCACCATGGACCAGATTCTGGATCAGTTCTGTAGACACCTTGACAGACCTTCACAGCTGTGTCCACTGATGTCATCTGTAGGAAAGGTTTCTTGTTTTCTCCTACTTGTCTTGCTCAATTTCAAGGTCAATCTAGGTTTTCCAAAGAACCTGCAGAAGAGAAGTCTCTCCTTATGTTCACAATATCTTCAAAGAACTCAAGAGCTCACACTGAGATGATACCATTTAGGCTTTCTCCTTGGGATACAGGAGGAATCATGCTCCTGGATTTTCTATAATAACAATTCCCTTGTACACATTAATGAAGAAAAACCAAACTGGGAAAAGATTATTGTATTTGACCCAAGCTCTTAAACAAGTAGAGAAATTCAAGAGCATCAGCCTGTAAAAATCCAAGGACTTTTCAATCTGTTAGTCAGCCAGAGGGAGTTGTACAAAGACAAATGGTGTGCACCCATCTCAGGGGTCACAGACCAAATGGATGTCATTTAAGGGCCAAGAAAACCTACACAATTATAGATATGTTAGCTTTACAACAGCCATATAAACCTGGTCCCATATTGGATACTCCTGCATTCACTTGAGATTCTGGCGTTAAAGATGTTTAATTTGCTTAAACATCACCTCAGCCAATCCCACTGGTGGTATGTGAAAGTGCTGGGCAGTTGCTCTTGAAACAAAGAAATTCACTCAACAGCAATGAATATCACTGTTAAGCAGGCATTCTTTATTTACAGGGCTGAGGCCACACCATGAGTGCTCCCAGCCACTGGATGAATTAATGCAGTTTATATTTACAAGGCTGTTACATATTCATTACACAGAGGAAGAAATCAATAACATAAAACAAGCCTATTTTAAAAAATGATGATACAAACGTGAGTTAACTATTTCACGGTCTCTGCTGCCATCTACTGCCCTTAGTAAGAGCACAGTCCCTCGTGTGGTCTTTGGTGATCATTTCATAGCCTTCATTTGTCCTTTAATTGAATTTTCTGAATCGGTGCCTGCTCAGTCTCCGTTACCCTGTTTTCAAACCACAAAACTGGTTCTTTCTGGTGTTATTTCCTTATCATCCTAGATGGCTTACTTCTCAGCCTTGAAGGCTGGTTGTTGATTGGCTGCTTATTTATTTTAAGCAATATTTATCCTCTCTACTTACAAAGACATAACCTATTTGGTTAAATTTTTTCCTGAATATTTTTTAGATCCTAGTTAAACATAATCGACAGATCCTGTTTTTCAACTTGGCTCCCTTTATCTTTGTTACGTGGCAGGGCAAAGGTCTTAAAAACCTTTTGTTAGTTAATTACAGATCCAGTCACATATAATGAGAACCCAGCAACTCTCTCTCACTCAGCATTGAAACAGGAGTGGAAGGAGTACAGAAGGAGCTGGAAGCACCCGGGTGGGAGAGCTGGGAGCTGGATGCTGGCAGTACAGGAGAAAGGAAGGATGTTGTGTGTTGGTTCTTCTGCAGCTTGGTGCCACACAGTGGTGTCAGCGGGAAGCATCGGATTGGCAAGTGAAGGGAGAGAAGGTTTGGCTCTTTGGTTTCCCTGGAGTTTCCTCTGTGAGCAGGGACACCAGCTTGGGAGTTACTCCCGTGGAGGTTAAAATGACGTACTTCATTGTCATTTTCATGGTAAGTTACATTTGATTCCTAATCAATACTATTAATTTTGCTAGCTTTAATATGTACCTTGATATTGTGCACTGTTCTATGTTAAGCTGTAATCTACTGGTATTTTTTTGTAAATTTTGTAGTGGGCAGTAAGGAGCTGTTGGAACCCTGGAAGCTGGGAACTTTGGGCTCTCTGTGCTGAAGGGCACTGACCCTCCCCTGAGGCCTTGGAGAAGGCTTCCAGAGTTCCCTGGGGGCACTGGGATTATGGCTTTGAATAGAAGGGTGTAACACCACAGGGTGCAAAACTTAGAATTTAAGGTTTTAGTATATGGTAATATTTATAAAGCAAGATGGAGGTTTTGGGGTGTAGGCTAAGTTCTTCTTTTGCCTTCTTCATGGGTTTGGGTGGTGTTTTGTGGTTGGGTGGAGAAGTCTGCATTGCAGACCACGGGTGTTTGGCTGTTGGGTTGGAAGTAAAAATGGTATGGGTGTCATCTCTTTATGGGACAGTTTGTGCTTGGGGAACCTTGGAAAGAGTCAGAGACACAGACACTTTCTACCTTGTTAGAGCTCACAACCTGTGAGACTGTAATACAGAATCAATAAACACTGAGTCTGAACATGAAACTGCAACTCCTATTAATCCTGGCTCTAACAGAAGAAAAGAAGATAAGAAACCCACAAATAGCTCTGATTGGGATCTCTCAGCTGTTATCTCCTGTTTGTTTACCGAGCTCTGTTTATTGTCTGCATCGTGGGTACAGCCTCCAATGCAGGCCAGGGATGGGAGCCAAAAATGGGTCAAGGATCCAGGGTTGTAGAGCAGATAAAAGAGGTGTTTCTGAGGGTCAAGGTCCAACAGGGATAGGGAAACATGGTGCAGAGGGGTGGCCAGGAACTGGGGGGACAGATGGGGTTACAGGGGTGTGGTACTGCAGCAAAAATAACCCAGTGGGGTTCAAGGGAAGGGAGAACACTCTGGCAAGGGTGCACACATGGTAACAGGGTGGCATCAACGTAACAAACCAATGAAACAACGAAACCTAAGAAATGCTAACATGTGTCTGCAGAGGCCCTTGGGAGGAAAGTTCTCACCCTGATCTAAAAGGGTAGCTTCATAGTGTCAGGCTTTCTTTTCTGCATAAAAAGTAAAGTTTTTCACAGCCAGGAGCCCAGGGCCTGCAGTGGGATGCTGCCTCCTAAAATTGCAAACATCAAGGGTTGCTCCCAGTTAAAAAATGCAAAAATTGCATTGCATTTTTTTTTTATTATTTTTTTTGATTGCTCCCCCAAAAAAAGCTACCAGGACCAAGAGGTCTGGCTGGCCTTAGCTTCCCAGGGAGCATCTCTTATCTACACTTAAGACAATGGAGCACCAGGATTTCCTTCCTCTGGACAAGCACTGTCCACTGTGCTGTCCTTCACAGCACACACCTGTGGAGGGAAGTGAGATTCTGCTTCCTAAAAATGTGAATTGCTCCCAGAAAGAAGCTGCCAGGGCTGATGGGTCTGGATGGTCTCAGCCTCCCAGGGACTGCCTCACACACACACTGAAATGCCAAGCTTTCCTTCCTGTGGAAAAGAACCATCTTGTATGGCCCAAAGTGAGATTCTGCCTCCTAAAACTGCAAACATCCTGTCCTTGCTCCCAGTGAAAAACTGCAAAAATTGACAGGTCTGGCAGGCACTGGCCTTGCAGGAGCTGTCTCACAGCTGAGACACTGGTGCACACAGCTCTTCTTCCTTTGGAGACGTGTGGTCATTCTTGGCCAGGTGCCCATTGCATAAAGGGGGATTCCACCCTCCTAAAACTGCAAACAGAAAAAAACTGACAGGACCAGCAGTTCTGGCTGGCCTTGTCCTTCCAGGGCTGCCTCTCAGCTGCCCCAAGACACTGCAGCATCAGGTTTTCCTTCCTGCAGAAAAGAGCCCTTCTTCATGGCATGCACCCATGGAGGCAAGCAGGATTCTGCCTCCTTAAACTGTGACTGTCTGAGGATTGCTCCCAGACAAAAGCTGCCAGGGCCCACCTGTCTGGCTGGTCTTTACCTCCTGGGGATTGCCTCTCAGCTGTCCCTGACATACTGAAGTGAAAAGCTTTCTTTCCAGCCAGGCACCCAGGGTCAAAAGTGGGTTTGTGCCTCCTAAAGTTCTGAATGCCTGAGAAATGTTCTGAATGCTCCCAGATGAAAACTGCCAGGATCAAGAGGTTTCACTGGCCTTGGTCTCCTGTGGGCTGCATCTCAGCTGACCCCAGCACAGGAGGGCTGAGCTTTATTCCTGGGGAAAAGAACCATCCATCATGGCCTGGAGCCTGTGGACAAAAGTGGGATTCTGCCTCCTAAAATCCTGAATGTCCTAGGATGGATCCCAGGAGAAAACCACCAGGACCAATGGGTCTGGCTAGGGTTGGCCTCTTGTGCCTCTCAGCTGCCCCTGAGACCCTGGGGCACAGAGCTTTTCATCCTGTGGAAATGAACCTTCCATTGCCCATGGCCTGAAGTGGGATCTGCTTCCAAAAATCAGTACATCCCAGGATTGTTCCCAGAAAAAAGCTGCCAGGACCAATGGGTCTGGCTGGCTGTGGTTTCCCAGATGCCACCTCTCAGCTGCCCCTGAGGCAACAGGATGCCAGGCTTTCCTTCCTGTGGAAAAGCAATTCCTTTGCAGCCAGGTGCCCATGGCTGGACTTTGGATTCCTCATCCTAAAGCTGTGATGGTCTGAGGGCTGCTCTCAGATGAGCACTGACAGAACCAAAGGCTCTGCCTGGCCTTGGCCTCCCAGGAGGCTGCCTCCATGACTGTGGTGCCAGGAATAATTTTCTGTGGAAAAGAGCCACTCTTCTTGTCCAGATGCCCATAGCCAGGTCCAACAGGGGTGGGGAAACACTGTGCAGAGGGTGGCTGGGAACTGGGGAACTAATGGGGTTACAGGGCAAAAAGGAGAGGATGTGCTGAGCCAGAGATCAGCTTTTAGGGAGACCCACAGGGATGTAAATGGAGACCAGGCTGCTGTGAATTTGTGCTGGAATTAAAGGACAATAATAAAATAACATTTACCTTTGGGCAGGGGTAACTCTGGAGAGAGTTTCTGCTCAGACACACCAGCACCAAGTCTGTGGCCCTGCTGACAAGCACAGCACAGCCAAAACCTGAATGTCTGGCCTGGGCAAGGCTGAGTGTCTCTTCCCAGCTGGGTCACATCAGAGCACTTATATTGCAGTGTCCACAGGAGGAATGGATCTCTAAACCCAAACAAGTTCCCCCTGAGTTCTGCTACAGATTCTCTCAATACCAGGCACCTCTTTCCCAGATTCTTCCACATTCCCTAGTGCCCTTCCCTTTCCTCATGTTCACTCTGCTGCTTCCCCTATGTTAGTCTGCCCTCCAGCCCCTTTGCAGATGCTGCTGACCACCTCCCCACCAGAAGATATAGCACCATCTCCTTCTCCAAAGGAAGTAAAATAACTCCCTGATGATCAAACTTCCTCTTTTTTGTAATCAGATAGAGTTGAATGTGTAGCACCAGGATTGTTCTTTGTTGCTACTGTTCCTATTCCATGTTCATTAGTTGCCTGACCTTTAAGAAGAGCTCATTTTTTTTTTTCCTAACCCTTAAATGTTTCTGACCCTGTACAGGAAATGGAAAAGGTCTTCCCTTGCAACAATAAACATTTCTAATTAGTCTTTCCTCTTACCACTTTCCCTGTTATCTGACTCCCCTCTTTGGAAGTCATGTTCCTTGATGCTCTCCTGCCCTCAGTTTCACATGGCCTGAGTGGATTTCTGACACTTCACAGTGAGGGAAAATCTCTCTGAAATCAGTTCACCAGTGAACACAACCACAGGAACCTGAGGTGGACATGCTCCAGAGGGAATTTCTGCATTCAACAACTAGAAAATGCTTGCCTCTCCAAGGATGTTGTCTGACAGCATGGCTCCAGCAGAGATGCAGAGTGGGTTCAGAAGTACAGCAGAAAATGCTTCCACAATCACTCAAGAGAACCTCCATCTTTTTGTGATGAAGGTTGTGATGAATGCAACATGCAGTGGGAGAGGTTTTGTCTTTCAAGGAAGAGGCCTCTGACTTTCCTCAGTGCCTGTGTCTGGCACCAAATGCCACACTGAGGAATGAGGCAATTTCTCAATGGTTCTCCTCTATGGCCTGGATATTTGCTGTCCTTTGCCTGCTCTGGGTTCAGGTCACCACGTTTTGAAGCACAGAATCACACCAGGCCTCCAGAAGTTTCCAGTTCCCAAAGGTAAGGCACTCAACTGCAGCAGAAGGAGGAATTAAAATTCCTTCCTGTCACTGGAACCCTTGCTCCCTGCCCTCAGGTTACAAAGGAAAATGCAATAAATAAAGCAATAGTTAGCTGACAGTTGTGAGCCTTCCTGGAAGAGGAAACCAATTCATTCACAGGCTTGAAATTACAGCTCATCAGACAGGCCAGGTTTGCAGTTTTGCCTGGCACTGTTCTCCCCAGGGCCCTGCAGGAGGATGCAGGTGGCTGCTCCAGCCATGGCTTTTCACTGGCACTGATCTAAACAAACCCAGGGAAGGGATGGCAGGAGCCTCACCCCTGCTCAGAGCACGTGCAGGGAGGAGGAGGAGGAGGAGGATGTCTGGGTTTGAGGGGAGGAAGGGCCATGGGGATGCTGCTGTCACAGCATGCACGGCCACAAACCTGTCACAGCTCTCTAGGGAGGGGCAGTTATGCTGCCTTCTCTGTCTGCCAACCCCAAAGGGACTGCAGGAGGGTGAGGGAAGGGCAAAATGCTTCACTTGCATGCTCAAAGCCTTCTATTATTTCACTGCACACAGTTAAACATTTTAATTACTCCACCAAAAATCTTCCTCAAAAATAACTACTCACCATGGAACACTTCTGTTATAGGTGTTTTCCACTGAAATGTTTTGCCTGGCTCCACACAGGAGGCATTTCAGGCTGGGATTATTCTCAGCTGCCATGCCCTCATGAGCTCTGTTACACCAGGCTTGTCCCATTGGTGGCAAGATTGGCTGGACAGGAGCTGGATAGAAACATTCCTTTACCCTCTGGATCACCTGGGGGACTGCTCATGCACTACACCTCGTGGGAATTGCAAGGGGTGTTAACACCAGGGGGGTTAAAACAGGGGCCTGTGAGCACTAGAGAAGGCACTGCTTGGCTGGGGGAGCCTTAATCAGGAATTGCAGAGTGTGGGGTTCTGGTTACTCCTCTCCTGCAGCTTAAGGAGGCAAAACACATGCAGGGGCATAATTCATCCTGTTCTCAACACAGAATTAGCTTTGTTTAGGAAATTCCTTCCTGGAGATGCCTGGCTGTGGGTTGCTGCAGCAGCCCTTAAGTACCAAGGAGAGGATTCCTGTGGGGTCCCTGCTTCAGCACCTTGGCACTGCAAGCCCCACTAGCCATGGAGCTGTTGTACTTGGGAGCCCTGCACTGAGATCCCTAACATTTGTAATAACACCCCCATCTTTATCTGCTTCACACATCACTGTGCTATAACTGCAATTCTGTGGCTCCAGTTCCCCATCCCCAATTATTGCATATTTTAAAAGCAATAAACTCCATCCAGCACATGAGTAGGAAAGGGCATTCCCCAGAATTCTGAGTATTTAACTTTGTTAGATTTCTCATCTTACTTTGTAACAGCATTTTGTCTGCCTCTTCTGCTAGACCCGAGCTGTTGTTTCATGTTGTCCACACTTTTCCCTCTTCTTCCCCTTTTAACAAGGGAACTTTTCCTCTCCCTGAACCTGGCAGCACTTTTTAATACTTTTTTGACTGCTTGCTTACTGAGACTGCTGTTCTGATGGATGTCACTCTTCAGCAGCCTCTTGCTCCAGCCAAGCTCCATCAATAATTCAGCCAGGCCTCAATAACATTAGCTCTGGGTGAATGTCACACTCATGACAATTTACTGACTGAATGGGCTCAAGAGATACAAGCAAGAGGTTTCTCTCAATTTTTTGAAACTCTCTTCTGAACTTCTAAAAATTGAGTTAATTCAATGAGTAAAGCTCAGAGCAGTTGGACACAGTTCAAAAGGTGCCAAGCAACTTAAGCAATGGATGGGCTAAAGCCCATCAGGCTCCATTCCCTTGCTTGTCTCCACCTGCTCTGACATTACATTTTAGGTTACCTGGGACAAAGCCTATCCCTGTTCATATGATCCTGCCTCAATGAGATGCTGGAACACGACTGCAGCATGTCTAGACAAACATCATCTTTGTGACTCTTTGCTTATGAACAGTCTTGCTTAACTGGCCTTAGGCAAATGGCAGCTAGAACTCTGAAAAAGATCAGTATTTCAGTTGCCCACCCAGAGACACTGCAAAAGTGGGCAGTGCTCAGTTCTACATGAGGCCTCACAGTTTCCTCCTGTGGAGCACTACCCAAATTTCCAGTGTCTCTTCAACCCTCAGCATCCCTTGGCCACCACATCCTGCAGCACAACAGCTCAGACACAAATTTGGGGAAGGGATGTTCCATGTGCAGACACCACTGCCTTGCAGGTGCCAAACACCATCCCAGCAGCTCACAGGACACATGGACCTGAGGCAGGGATCAGCACAGGGGTGATTTTTAAGTCCTTAAGCTCAGAGCTGCTCAGGAGGAACCAGCTATAGCTGCACAAGCCCCTGCTCCCTCTTGCTGCACTCATTTAATGAGTGCCTGATTCAGGCACTGAATCTCTGTCTTCTCACACTGAAGTGTTTGGAATTGTCTGTGGGGTACAGTGACTTAGAATCACTCATAAATTTTATATATAGGGGCTGTGGACAGAGTTTGTGTGACTTGGATGGGAAACAGTCTTGTCTTCTGCTCTCATCACTGGCCACTCGCTGAACTCACTTATTTGGAGAGAGCTCAAAGAACCAGAAGGAATAATTAGCTGTGTGGAGGCCAGCAACAGGTTTGAGGAAGCTCTTTCCCTCCTGGGCATTGTTGTACTCACCAAGGATGGGTGGAAGGCTTGAACTTGTTACCAGTTGGCTGCTGCTCTAACGCCTTCCCGGACTACAGCCCTGCTCTTGGTTCCCATTCTAGGGGAAAGTGCCAGAGCTAATTTTCTGTCAAGGATGAAGGGCTGAGTGAGGTTCAGATCCCACAGGAATTTAAACAGGAGGAGCCTCCAGACCTGGTCTGCTCCTTATAAAAATACAAGAGTTGAGCAATGAAAATGCTTCATTAACCCAAACTAATTGTATGAGAAAGAAGACAGTCACCCAGACAATTGAGAGAAAAATAGGTGTTATCTTCTCAATACAAGAATACAGAGATCTAGACTCAGCTCTGCAGCTCAGCAGTGCTGTGCAAACCCTTGAGACCACAAAGAAACTGTACCAATACCAGTGGCAGGAGACACTGGGAAAGAAGTGCTAAGTCTCATCAGAAACAGGAGAAAGGAGGAGAGCACTGACCCCACAAATCCTGTGCTGTGGGCACACAGTGGCTGGACCACCTACACTGTTTGTAGGGCCACCATTATGGCAAAGCTCAACCCCAACCCTTGCTAAAGTCTGCTTCTTCTAATTCTCCCTTACCAAGCCAAAAAGCCTCTCAGGAGGAGCATTTCTGTCTTTTCCTGATGCCACTTAGTGCCTTTCCCCAGCCTGCTCAGCTGGAGCTCAGTGGTTCAGCCCTCAGAGCCCCTGAGCCAGCACCATTTCTGCAGGGGAAAAGAGAGAGCAGCTCAGTGGGGCCAGGACTGACAGGAACTACCTGAGAGCAGCAGGGAGATGGGCAGCTGGAAAAGCACTTGGAAAACTGTAACAGAGGCAGCATTTGGACTGGAGAACAGCTTGGAGAGCAGGCACTGAGTCTGCAGCACAAAGGGTGACAGAAGGAGCTATTGGGCAGCTACACTGCTATACAAAACATGCTGTGGGATCACTCATCAGTGCTTAATTTTGATAACGTGTCACCCCTAAAGATAAGAGAGAAAGGGAGCCAGACCAACCAGAGAGTGCACCTGGAAGCACAGCAAACCTTCAGGATCTCTGTTTCCCCTCTACCTCTCTCCCCAGAGTGTCCTCTCTCCCCAGAGAAATCAAAACCACACTGATGTCACCTTAACCAGAGCCAAGTGTTTAATTGAGTGCAAGGGAGTGACAGTGGCACAGTGGCTGTGCTGGGAGGGTGATTCCCACTGTGCAGGGCTACAGAATCTTCAGAACAGAAGTAAAGAAGTGAGGGCAGATCCATCTTACAGAGTACAGTGAAAAACACCTTTTGCATCTGGGGGCAGCATTGGAAATAGTGATGCCTCCTCAGGACTTGCAAATACCCAGGCCTGAGGCATCTCAGCACGACTGAGGTGAGAGATTTGTCAGCACAACTGACTCCTCAACATCAGTACTGAACATCAGGCAATGGAGCAAAGGTTTGTTTTATACATATATAAATATATGTATATATATGCCTATCACCATATTGATAAGCATTCTTTGGAACATCTCTGGATCTCTGAGGGCAGAGGTAAGAACAGGAGTCAGCCTGTTGGCACCTCAGCACTTCTGTTTCTAACCAATTTAAAAAAAGCCACAAGAAAGACTGCTGCCAGCCTGCCTGGCTGGTGTTTAATACTGCTACTCCATCAGGGTTGGAGGGAGACCTATTGTGAATGGCAACAGTTTGCACTGTGACTTCTCCAGCTGTGCTGCAGAGCAGTGCAGGAGTCACAGGAGGGCAGTGGGACTCAAAGGCTCAGACCTGTTACCAGTCAAAACGTGACTCCATGAGGAGAGAGTGAGCTACCTGTGCACAAAGCTCTCTCTCTCTTTCTCTCTCTGTGCTTAAGGCTGAGTCAGGGACCCTTTGAACTCTTCCCAGAACACCAGACAGAAAAATGTGTCAGTTATAAATACATCACCTTAGTTGGGAGGGGTGTGGGAAGTGGTTGGGATGGGAGAATTTAGAATGAGTGCAGGGAGGAGAGAAAGGAAAAATACATTTTACATTTCCAGCACTGGAAAGAACAGTTTTGACCTCACGCAATAAGTCACTGGACCTTTTCAATAGTCTTATCTGGCTTATGCCCCATCATCTTTAACACACCAGAGGGAATGTTGGCTGGCCAAGGGTTAAACAATCCCACACAGTGGAGAGCAAATCTGCAGTCTGCTGAGAAGATCCCAGCCACATCACTGATGATCTCAGAGTCCAACTCGAAGGAAGGAAGCAGCGTCTCGGTCTCACACATCGCTCAGGGCCTGCAGAGAGCCACAGACAAACTGTCAGGATGGGCCTGCCCCAGCAGAAACATGAATCACACCTCTGCAATGCAGCTGTGCTATTTGCCTTCATCCCTACGACGCTCTAAGGAGCTTTTTTCTGGAACCTGCAGTTGCAGCTCAGTGTGGAGATGATGGGAATACAGACTATCCTTCAAGAAGCAAGACTGAGCTATGCTGGAGCATCCCTTCTTTACCCTCTGGTTTCCATTAGAAATCAATCACAAGCACATTTTATCTAAGCTTTCCAGTGGGAAACACCAGTTCTGCAGGCTCTTGGACCTGGCTTTGCTAGGTGAAGTAGGAGTGATCTGTCATCAAGGTGTGGGACATCAGCCCAAAGAACAGCTCCTAAATGAACTCTAGTCTCCCCTGACTGCCTCATACTCTGCCCTGTCATACAAAATGCTGTCCTGCTCTGACTTGCCCACAGAAACCTTTGGGACTGCAGGAAATCCTCAGTGCTGTCTACTCCCACTCCTACCTCCTCCTCGAGGGAGGTGTTGTGGCACAGCCTGGCTTACCTTCCGTGCAAACTCTGGCAGGATGAATGCTGCCCGGTGAATATCAGAGTTGTAGTATTTGAGACTCATCTCCTCGACCTGCTGCTGAGAGAGCTGCTGCACAGGCTCCCGGAAATTTGTGTTCTGCAAAAAACAAAGTCAGGTAGCTGTGACTGTTTGGGTAAGGAGCCAAAGGCTGCGTGACAGGCACCCTGATGCATGGCAGAGAACTGAGATGACTCACAGGAAAACAAATAACTTTCTGTTCTAGTAAAAGGTCAAAGGTTCTGCGCAGCCCCAGTACCGAGGGCTGGGGTTTATGCTCTGTACCTCCTGTGACCAGCACTTGTGCACAGATGTCAGTGCATGAGGTCAGACTGCATGAGCCACGTGCCAGATGAAGCTGTGAGAGTGCCCCAGCATCCAACAAGGCTTTGCTCTTCAAAGGAGAATTCATGTTTGTGTTAAGTTTGGCACGGTGCATGCTCCAGCATCCCAGATTAATCGTGTAAGCAGCAGCAATGCTGGCACCCCAAACCCATCTGACAATCACACTGAAGCAGACTGGGAATAGAGGAAACTTTGGTGGTCTGACAGAGTCACCAGCCCACATCCTAACACCAATCCTCACTTGGAGGCCTCTGTGAGCAGATCACCAGCCACAGGCTGATCCTTAGCAGGTAACTTCGTAACAGTCAGCACCAACAAGCCAAAGCCTATAACACCCTCTGGAAATTGGTAGCGACTTCCTCCCTTTCAAGTTTGTTGTACTAGACAGAAAATTATTATTATAGACCATTTCTAAGGCAAGTGGTCTATTCTGCACTTCACTCAGCACTGAGCAGGCTGCATCACAGCCTGGGCTGGCAGAGTCAGGCCCCACAGCCGGGAGAGTTCAGGGGCACAGCTCAAGTTGTGCAAGGGACAGCCTCAGGCAGGATTCTAGGGAACAGAAAAGGGCACTTGAGGTGCCTGCAACTCACAGGGTTCTTGCTGCAGAGCATGAAGCCAATCTGCCCGCTGGGGTACGTGGGGATGGTGCAATAGGCGTATTCCACAACCGGGAACAGAGACTTGCAGAACTGACGCATCTCCTTAATGAGATCCAGGTGCAGCCACTGGCACTCACCTGCAAGGAGAGAGGAAGTCAAGATGCGAGGTGAGAGCTGCTCCCCTCCCCTGCACAGAGCTGTGCCAGGTTAACAGAGGCTCCAAGTCTCAACCTGTACAGCTCATGTAGTTTCAAGACCCTTACGCCAGTTGTGCTAAGCCCAGTCCAATAATTAATGAGCTGTCACAAATCAAAACCACTTCTTTACCTGGGAGATGACATGCTTCATTGCCTGCATCACATCTCCCCAGGAAGAGTCCCCCCTGTGCCTCACACTTGGGATGTAAAGGTCTGGCAGCAGCCTCTGCCCAGGGGCAGCATCCTCACCTTGGCAGCAGAGAATCCCATCTTCTCGCAGGGCTGTCTTCATCAGCTGGTAATAAGATTCTTTGAACAAACTTTCTGCAGGACCTTGGAGAAAGGTGAATAAAGAAAAGTTTTGAGCCTAGGTGAACCCCAGCCTGCACCTTGCAGGGTAAAACAGTCAGGATTTTAGCTTTGCTAAACAGCAAGCCCGGGTCCTCTATTAAGCAAATCTAACAGCTGCCTCTTGCTTCGTGGAGCATTTTTTAAGCAGAACTCCTGCTCCAAATTGCCTTTTAGAGATGCCTCTCTCTGTGTTGTCTAGAGCAAGACAGAAAGAGACTCAGGCTCGTCGATGGGTTCCTAAAATGAGGTGCCACATCTACATTTGGTCCCTCTCTACCTCAGTTTCCCCCTTCAGAAATACAGCAGCCTCACCCCAGGGTAGGGGCTGCACCAACAGTGTGTGAGCCACTGCTTTATCAGCAGGCATGTGTGCAAAGCTGCCCTTGCCAGCAATGGTGCTGTGTCCCCCATGGGCTCAGAGAACAACTCTGCCAGAAGAAATAGTTGCTGGAGTTAAATTTTGAGAGGAGAAATGTCACGGCTGGCTTGAAGGCCTGCTAATACAAATTCATGGTTTCCATCCTTCCCTCTCCCTACTAAAAGAACCAAGCAGGCAACAGTCTTTTCACTTGAAAGGATCCTGAGCAGGTTGGCACAACTTCCAAGAGGCAGGCAGAAGAAAAAAAATGAAGGAGGTATATGGAAAGCAGTGCCCTTTTATGGCTGGAATTCTTACCCATGGGGTCAGACGAGTCTGTGATAATCACATCAAAGGCTTCTTGATTTTGTTTCATGAACTCAAAACCATCTCCCACATGCAAGGTCAGCTTAGCACTGGAATACCCCACTGCCATCCCTGGGAGGTATTTTTTAGATACCTGGATCACATCCTGCAACACAGAGAGCACAAGTGGGTCAGAGGCTTACAAGAAGCTGCTTCTCAGGCTGCTGTGCAGTTGTGAACAGCACAATGAGTCATTTCCTTCCATACCTTCAGCTCAAGCCTGGCTTGCCAGTGAAACCCACGAGAGCTGGCAGCATCATCAGCCAGCAAAAGCTTCTCTCAGCCTTTTCCTGCAGCCTCAGGGCTCAGTGACACTGTTGGTCACATCCTAACACCGACTCTCACTCAGCAAAAACCTGGAGCTTCAAAAGCTCCCTGAGGAACTGAGCAAATATGATTGCAGGTCAGACTGCTCTGTGCTCCTTTTTCCTACAGAACATCTCTTGCATAGGTGATTTCAGCTAAATCAACTTATTTTTTTTCCTAAGTAAAACCATGCCAGCAGGTTTCTGAATGCAAGATAAGAAATATCCCCATCTCTGCACTATAACCATTATATCAACCCCTCTGTAAAATAAAAGTTTTCTCTATAAAAGCTACTGCCCTAGGCCCAGCAGTTGTACTGAACACTACCAGCTCCTCACAGCTGGCAAAAACAAAAAAAATATGCTGGTGTCAGGCAGTGCTTGTTAAAACCAGGGACGTTTGCCTACTTAGCTGGCAGACAGAGCACACAGCCTCATATAGCAGCATTTCCTTTTCTTAACAGAACTTTGCTCTGAGCAAAATTTTCTGAGAAAGTAAAACATCAGGCTGAGTAAAGTAAAGTAAAACAAAACTGGCTGAGAGGAGGAGTGGGAACAGAGTAAAATTCAGTGGTCTGACAGAGTTACCAGCCCACATCCTAACTCCAACTCCCACTTGGAGGCCTCTGAGCAGATCACCAGTCACAGACTGATTCTTAGCAGGTGCCCCCGTCCTCCCTTCCAAGTTTGTTGTACTAGGCAGAAAATTATGACCATTTCTAAAGCAACTGGCCCATCTGTCACAGAAGCAAATCCCTGCTGCTTATTTCCTGATTTTGGTTGCAAGAGACTGTTCAACGAAGCAACCATCCTCCTCGGCCAGGAGCCAGGAGTACTCTGTCTGGCAGCGAGGGAGAGGGAAAAGCAGCACCTCCACAAAGCCAGGGCACTCCTCCAGATCCCGTGCTTGGCCCACGTCTGCCTGGAAGGGCCTCAATCGTATGTGTGTGAAAGAAATCACATGGAAGAGGCAGCCAGCTGCCACGTAGATGACTCGTAAGGCAAAGAGGTGGCGCTGTCATTGTCACGCCAGCAGAACCAGCAGCAAACGCGCCCGGTGCTGACGAGAGACAGCAGGTGAAACCGCAGCTCCTGGGGATGCTGTGAAGTCGGGCTCGCTTTGCTGGGCAGCCCGCCCGCCCCGAGGCCCGAGGTCCCGGGGCTCCTGCACGCAGCCGGGAGCCCAACGCACCTCATCGATTTCGCACTGCACCACGGACTCCACGGTCGGGTGTTTGACCACCTCTCGCAGCACTCCCCCGTCGCCGCCGCCGATGATCAGCACCTGGCAGAGAAGAGGGCAGAACGCGGGCTGTCAGCGGGGCCGGCCCGGAGGAATTTTCGCTGTACGGCCAAAGGGGAACGGCGTGAAAGCCCCGCGGGCCCGCGCTGCCCGGAGACCGGCGATGAACCGCGGGGCCCGTGAGCTCGCCCGCCCCGCTCGCCCGAGGGGCCCACGACAGGCCCCGGCCGCGGCAGCCCCGCAAGGGTCGGGGTGGGTCTGCAGACCCCGGCTGGGAGCACCCCGAGGTGGGAGCCGGGGACGACTCACCTTGCGGGGGTCGGGGTGGCTGCAGAGGGGCAGGTTGGCGATCATTTCCTGGTAGGAGAACTCGTCCCGCTCCGTGCACTGGATCACCCCGTCCAGGACCAGGACGTTGCCGTACGTGGTGCTGGGCAGAGCGGGGAAGCGGGGTTGGAGCCGGCCTGGGGCCGCGCTCCCCCGCCCCCTCTCCGCGCCGCCAGGCCCCACCGCATGGCGCTGACCGGCCCCGCCATCCACCCACCGCCCCGGGCCGCCCTCCCGCACCTGCGGAAGACGAGGATCTCCTGGTAGCGGGAGCGCTGGTGGTGCAGGAGCTCCTCCACCTGCAGCGACATGGCCTGGCCGGGCCACAGCCGGCACGTCTCGCGGAACCAGCCCTCACGGATCAGCGCCGCCGCGCCGCGCTCCATCCCGCAGCGGAGCGGAGCGGAGCGGCCGCTCCCGGAGCCGCCACCTGCGCTCGGCTCCCGCCGCCGCCTGACCCCACCGGCGCGGGAGCCGCNGACGGCAGCTCTGAGTTCGGTGTTTTAAGGGTCGGGTGTGACGAGCGTGGATTGTGATGGATTTCACGAGGACGGCTGCGGAGAGCATCTCCCAAGAAGAAAGGCTGAGGCAGCTGGGCCTCGGGAAGAGACGGGTGAGAGGGCACCTCATCAATGTGTGCAAATATGTAAAGGGAAAGGCCAAGAAGAGGGAACCAGGCTCTGCTTAGTGGTGCAACATGGCCGTGAAGTCCCAGCCGAACATTAGGAAGAACTTTCCTGTGTGGGTGACCAAGGGCAGGAATGGATTGCCCAGAGAAGGTGTGGAGTCTTTCACTGGACATATTCCAGACCCGTCTGGGCACAATCCTGTGCCATGTGCTCCAAGATGAGCCTGCTTGAGCAGGGAGATTGGACCAGATGACTTGCTGTGGTCCCTACCAACTTCACTGATCCTGATTCTGTGGATGTCACAAAAGCAGGTTCAGTTCTAGTCCTGGTGGGCCCAGGTGAGGGCTCAGCAGCCTCACAGAATGTGGCATGTGCTGAGAGGAGCAGACTTTGGGACAAATCCACCAAGGTTCTACCGACGGTAGTTCTCCAACCAGGTTACACAAAGACCTCCAACAACTGCGGCACAACGGTAAAACAAGCTCACAGTAGGGGACTCCAGGGCTACAACTTCACAGGCACAACTGAATGAATAAAGCATGGATGTAGTTGCTAGTCACTTCAATTAAAGACATTTTTGAAACCTTTTGCTGCTCATAAAGGGAAAACAGAAAAAGACTAAAATTAGGATCATCCTTGAAATGTCACTTCCCTTGGAATTTTAAGTAGAGGATTTAAACCAGAGATTTTAATATCCCCAGGGCCAATGGGGCTTTTGTTAACACTTCCTTGTTCTTCAAGTTAAATAACAAGAACTGGTAAAGCTGACAAGGAAGGAATTAGCAGCTCCTGCAAGTGCACTTGGAGACAATTGCTATTTAACTGCCTCTTTACAAAAACATTCCCCAATATTCAGCCATGTAAGCAGATCTTACAAGCAGAAAGAGACTGTTCTATCATTACAATGCTTCTGAGTTGGCACTGTTCACACTAAGATACTTAAGAAGGAGAGGAAAACCTCTCTTCCTTCCATTCCTCATTTCCCAAAGATTGAAACCAAAATAAATCTCAAGCTTCCTCATAGTCTTTGAAAAATAAAGCCCTGTTAAAATGTCATTTTCCCTACCTCTCCACAGTAATATTACCAGCTGTCAGAGGTCCACATTAGAATAAACTGTCACTGACCCATCAAATACTGATGATACTGTTTCTGAAACTCTTCCTACAAAGACAACTCACTGTATTTAAAACTTGAACATGTTAATTTACCTGTAGAGATTCAACTGCAGCACAGAATCCTCTGCCTTTCCCCACCACAACACTGCCAATCCATGTTCTTCCCTTCTGCCTAATGCTCTTACTTTCACTCTGGAACCTTATGGTGAAACCATTGGTCTCCTATACATTTTTTTTCCTTTCCTTTTTCCTTCCATTAAAAGAAACAAACACTGTGAGGTAAACAAGCTCTTTTTCTGTATTACCTTGTCTTGTAAGAGATGAGCTGTGCAGTTCAATTTGTAAGCAAGGTCTATCATGAAAGACTCTCTGGCCTCATTTTCTTCTCTGAACTGCTGGGGTTGGAGTCACATCTACTGCATCTCTATTATTTCTGTGCTACCTTTAGGGATGCCAAGAGATTCCTCCCATATTCCAATGACATGCTGGTTCTGCAGCTCCAAGAAGTGACAAGTTTATCCTAATTGTGTTTGAGGACGCAGGATAAACTTTCAAAATTATAAACAAAGCAATTGTGAGTATAATTAGAAAAAAAAAACCAAACAGTGTGGATATAACAGAAGAAGTGAAAACAATTAAGATGGTTTTCCTTTTGGAAAAAAAGGATTTTAATGATTTTAAAAACTTTCCTGTACAAAAACTGATCAATGACTGGCATTTGCTTTCCCATGGTGGCAACACTTCTAACTGTTGTTTCATTCAGCAGCAACTCCCACAGGTCCTGTAACAAAGATTATCTCTTTGGCCAGTGGTGTGTGGAACCCCTGCAAAAGAGTGAAACAAACACTTTAACTCTTGCTCTAAATTCACTCAAGACTGAAAACTGACAGTGTTACAATGATTCTATCAAGAAGGGTCCTGAGGCAGACAGCACCCTTCTCCCTCCAATGCTGCCCTTAGGTAGTGTTGCTCTTTTCTGACTAAGTAACACACAATAATCAAATGGTGTCAGCTAAACACTAAGTATCTATTCAGAACAAGAATGTTCATACTGGGCAGTACTGTTATTCCTCCCAAACTAGGCAGATGTTCTCTCCACTTCCACTTATCTCTGATCAAAGAAAGCAACTCCCACACCCTTTAACACAAACTTTTACCTCAGCATTTCAAACCTTCCACCCAGACTTGTCTTTGATTGCATCAAACCTAAACTGTTGGGGGAGTTTTTCTTTTTTTTCCCTTTAAACTGATGTCAGGGTGTGATGCAACCTCTTCCATTAAACATATGCTAAAGTTCCCAGAGCAGTAGAGGACAATAGCTAAGCTCTGCCCATGGCTCTGGGGCAGGGGTGTGCAAACACTCCAGATGGATGAGGGCAGGCTAAAAACACACCTTTCAGCTTTCCCTGCCAGGTAGGACATGCTCCGGTTTCCAGACTGTTGAAGCTTGTTAGTTCCAGCAAATTTCTGCAAAAACAAACAAACAAACAGACAAATAAAACACCACCAACAACGAGGTTCCTCCCAAGTATACTCCATGAGATTCATGTGCTGCCAGATCTTTCCAATCTCACAGAAATCTGCTCATTAACTTCCCTACATATGCATAAAAAGGCAGCACAAAACATTGTGTCTGTTCATCAGCAAGCCATGGTTTGATTGTTTGTGGGTTTTTTCTTCTTTTCAATCTCATTTAGCAATAAGTTAAGTAAAAAATCTCTGAGCAGAGACTGTTCCAAATAACACTACTGGGAGGGGGACATGAGCAACATGCAAACCTGACATGTCCTGGTGTCAGGACATGAATGCCTGTGATTTTTGAGAATTTAATTTGGTACTGGGATTTGTGGTGGCTTGCTGTGGTCCAAATGTCATGCTTGTGATGTACACAGGCATAGGTGTGAGCAGTGTGTGAATAGGTGGGAAACAACAAGAGAGTCTGAGGGACTCCATGGAAGCTCCTCCTGAACGGGAAGAAATAATAATACAAAGCACGAGCTTGTGATTGGAAGCTGCATCTGAGCAGCTGTTAGGGAACATTCTGCTGAGGCAGGAAATATCATGTGCCCTCCCAGAGAGCCCTCAGCTGGGTACACACAGTGGCCCACATTTCTGTTCCTCCTTTCATGCCCATACCTTGCCTGTGTAAGCTTGCTTGGCAGGATCAAATTGTGGTGACTGTTTTGATTTGCTGCTTCCTAACAGAGAGAGGAGAGAAGATGTCACTAAATTTTTCTGTACATAACAATGCATTCCACAGTGTTCCTCTGATGATGTGGAGGTTACACTACAGTCTCCCACACAGTAAAATCCAGAACAATCTTTTATGGGCAGGAGATGTTTTTGAATAGGTGCTATTTTACAAAGGAGTCAAATCTCCTTTGCCTCTTAGTTCCTGGCTCCTATTAAACTGATAAGAGAAAAGAAACAAAATCCAAATCCACAACCCACTTGGGCAATTGTTTCAGGATTTTGTTTCCAAGTCAGTAAAGGGATACTAAAGTGTACATTGCCCAAGTCAATTTCTTGAAGTATTTCTGCACTATAAGGTAAGCATGTAACAATCTTGTTGCATGGCACCCACACTCACGCAGCCTTCCCAAGGCTCAGCTGGTAACATTTTCCACAGCGTGTAGCAAGGGATGGGATCTTACCTGCAAACACTTTGAAATTGGAATTGCTGTAATCAAAGGGAGTAAACTGCCTCGGTGCTTCCAGCTCTTCTGGTTTCTGGGGGGTTTTTTGCCGTTTCTTTTCTTGTGTTGGCATCTCTGCTCCCTTTTCTGCTCCCGTTTCACTTGTGTCTCTCTCCCTCTTCTTATTAGCTTGTTCCTGCTATGAAAGCAACCCACAGAATAGGAAAAAGGATAAATTGAAGTAAGGAGAAGGAAACATCTCATTGAGCAAATTAACTGCCCAATGGGGCCAGGCCCCAGTGACCCTTGCCTTTGGCAGTAACAGCATGGGGAGAAAGCTCTGTGCTCTTCCTGGAGCCTAAACTGCTATTTTTTTTTCTCCTGATACTAGGGATTTTTATGAAAAGCCTAATTATCATTTCCCAGGATATGGGAAGCTGAGATCTGCTGTGGCCCCACTGATATATTTGGGGGAACCTATGCAGAACAACTGAGGCACCTTAAAGGAAGTGAGGAGCAGAGCAGCATCAGTGGCAAACATTCCCTCCTGAACACATGGAGGGATGTGATGATGTGCACAGCACAGTTAGCAGGAGCCTGTTGTTACACCTGGGGCAGCACCACAGAAAGAACTACTGTCAAAACACTGTCATTCAGGGCTCAGAGTTTCATTCTCAGCTCTGACAGTCAAGATGAGCAACGGCTGGAAGGAGGAATTCTGTGACATACCATGGCTTGCTGACGGATAGATACAATGTTTTCTGCTGCCTTTGTTTGCAACTTCTGTGTCTGGACACCAGCTATGGAGACAAAGAAGCATTACTGTAAAAAGCAGGAGAAAGTAAGCCAGGGGCTTAGAAAAAGCAAGCAAAGCTGGTTGTATCAAGTCTCAAACTAAACAGAGTACAAATGTCAACAAATAATGTAATTCATCAGGAAATCCATCATCTCTAAGGAAGCAACCTACGTGCCTTGGGAAAAGCATGCTGGCAGACACACCAAGGAAGGGAAGGATGGCTGTACCTGACTGCTGGGCTGCTTTCTTAATGGTTTCATTCTTGGATTTCTTCTGTACTGGTGCCTGACTCATCAACTTCCATCGATTGCTGATCTGCAATGAAAAAATATTACCTGGAAACACTTTACTTAAAGTTTTATGGCATGAAGTTGTTTAGAAACTTGCTAACACTTGCTGGTCTTCATTAGGAGTACAAAAGATCAAATTCAGCTGCAAAAGAGATTAAGATCTGCTGCACCATGTGAAGTAAAACCAAACGCTCTAAAAGTTCAAAGCTACAAACAAGCCTTGAAAACAAATGCAGATATTTCAGTAGAATTTTCAGCTTTGACAGACAAGGACTTTACAGAAGAATGTCTCCAATCCCTGGTTCTTCAAAGGATATGAATGTCACAGAAACATGTTAAGCTTTTCAAAAAGTATCCAAGGAGAAAAAAAAAAATCTGTATTGCTGAGGCTCCTGATGGAAAATAAAACTACTTATTTGTTTCTTTTGTACTACTTGGCAGGAGATTTTAGCAGTCTTACTTCATAAATTTTTGATGATGGGTCAAACTTTGCAGATTGTGAGACATAGGCAGAATTCTCCTCTGGAGGTAGATACTGTAGAGAGGAAAAAATATTGCTTTAAACAGCATGCGACATTTAGGTCATTTTGTAAATCATGAGTTCATTTGAAGAACTATTCTACAGATAGAACACCTTGTGGGAAGCCACCACAGCTACTTCCAAGAGAAATATTGAAGAAAAAAACAACTAAAAGCCCCTCCCCACAAAACCAAAACACCCCCAACAGACCAACCATCAACTGCACACCAGAAAAAATTTTGATTTTTTTTTCTAGTAATTTACCACCCCAAATGTACAACAGCATTCTATTGTTCTTCTGATTCATTACAAGAGTTGAACCAGCTCAATAATCCTAGCCATAAAGGACAGATGAAAAACCTGGAAAACCTAGAACTAGCTTAAAAAAACCTGGTGAATGGTCTGTTTACTATGTAGAAAGACTTATATCCAAGAGGTATTTAAATGTGTTTTGAAAACAAGTCCACACATGTGTCTTTGCAAGAAAGACAATCCCCTGATTCCAGTCAGAGAGCAGCAGCTGATGCTCTATGAAGCCCTTCTGATAATGCCTGGAAAACTAGCTCAGAGCATCCTCTGCACTGGTAATTTGAGACCCACTATTGGGAGCTTTTACCATTTTAAATGGATTTTCAAATGACTCCATTATTAGCTGAGCTTTCCTCTGTGCAGTGGTTAAAGTCCTCTTATTTCCTTCATTTTCATCACATTCCTTAAAAGAAAGGAAAAAAAGGAAGAAATATTAACACAAATGTTCTTTTGGTTTGGCTACTGCCATTTCATGCCATGCTGCTTCTCACTCTGAACTCCCACTGACAGCAGTGACCCTCCAGAGACATGGAATTAACCCTGCTGGCCTCCTAACCCAGCTGTCTTGGTTAGGCCATATGCCTGTCAAAAGTCAGTACTGTTGCCATACATTCCCACTTTATTTCTATCAGCACTTCCACACAGTTTTATCAGATTATTAAGTCTGTTTTCTAATATTTCAATACTGTCACAAACATACTGCTTACACTGAATATGCTGACAGTGGTAGTAGCAACAAGACATGTTGACTCTGGCTGACTATCCTGAATATCCATTGTCCTCTCACTGTCTGAAAAGAGACAAACATCTTCCAAAACTGGTGCAGGGTCTGCATGAAAGGGAGAAAAAATTTTGATTAGAATCTTGTGTATCTTACTGGTCTTTTGTGTCAGGAAGTTTTCCTGAAAGTTTTTTCAGGACTGTTTATTTCCCCCATGCCAAAGCTCTATCATTGCATTATTAGCACAGCTTTTAGATTAACTCTAAATTACCCAAGGCAGAGTTATTCTGAAAATCATCCATAGAAATCCGTGAACTGTCATGTGGTCCAAAGAGGGCATTCTCCAGCTTCTGCAGAGAGATTCAAATTAATAACATCATCAATACACCATGAATCTATTATTTTCACATACTGCAGAGACACTTTAATGAAAATTCCAAAAAAAGGGATGAAATTCAGAGATGGAATATTCTTAGTGCAGCTCATGTGCCAGAGCACATTGCATCTGGCATCAAAAGGCTACCTGTGCAAACAGCCATGAGCTAATGAGGTGCTTTACTTCATACACACGATGGGAGAGAACAAATCAGCCTCAGAAACTCATCTGAAACCTCTCTCCTTACAGTTCAGTCACTATATTCCAACATACATTAAACTGTCCAGCAGCCAGAGTGTTTGCTGATGAAACCTTAAGTGCTGCTTTATGGTGCTTTGTAAAATACCAGATTACAGCTGGTAGCATTATGACTCTGGCACAGAAAAGTACCATTAAGCTGAAGCAGAGAGAATTGTAAAAGGGATGAGAGAGAAACAATTTACTAGCAGGTAGAATTTTGATACATTTGTTTCCAAGTTCAAGCTGAGACACTATAATGCAAACAATACCTCAGGGTTGGGTAGAGGTGCTTTCTTCTTGACTGCTGAAGTAATTTCTGACTAGAATGGAGAGAAAGGGAAGTCATTTAAAAATGCTGTTTCTTATAGCCTGGTCACCTGATCAATGTTTTCAACACATTTATCACAATTTGCAGGTTAATAAAATTATTTTCTTTTTCTCCTGCAGTGTTTGCACTTGGCTATATATCTAAACACCTCACACAGAAATGTTTTTTTTTCACTATAGGAAGAAAGCTGTATTAATAACAACTGATGATATATTTTAACTAATGAACTTCTTACACCTAAAGTTGTTTATTTCTGCCTCACCACAGCTGTAAAACATTTATGACCCCATTTACATGGCCAGCAAATTCCACAAGGTGCAGTTCTTCCTCTCACAGGCAAATGTGATGTACAGTATAAGACAAACTGCATTCTGTTCAAGCAGTGTCTGTTTGTTTACTGCTCCAGTTTCCCAGGAAACTACACAGTGTGTAAGCCACCACAGAGCAGACAGGCAAGCAGTTGCAACAAATCTTTCTGCTCTACTACAGAACACTATGTTCAGCGTTCAAAAAGCAAACTTCAGCATGCACATCACCACAGGCCAGCATTCAGCTCCAGGGCCTGGCTTAGGGAATGCCTGTGATCAGTCTCCTGTGTGGTACAAGCTGCTCCTACCTTGACAAGAGGCATCTCCCGTGCCTGCTGAATGAGCAGATGCAATTCATTAATCTGCTGGCGAACAAGTGGTGGGACAGGGTTACAGCAGGCAATGATACCCTGGGATTCTCTAAAAAGAGAGGAGGAAAATTCAG